>MINK01040960.1:0-18513 GCA_001735545.1 Phormia regina
GTAGGGTATCATATGGTCGGTCTTGACCGACTATACCTTCTTCTCTCGTTTTTTTTCATTAAATTAATCAAAAAACGAAAAATGTTTGTATTTAGTGAAATTTTTTACAAAAAAAATTAATATTCAAACTTTAATAAAATCTACATTAATTAAGCTAACATTATAAAATTTTAGTGTAATGTAAAAAAAATATGTTACTAAGAGTAGGAAAAAAAAGATTCCCATTTGTTCACTCCGAAATACACAAAATTTCAGTTCGGGAAAGCTTCCTTCAAAAATTGACTTTTTCATTGAGATGAAATCCATTAGAAAATACTTTTTAGTCATATACCTTACATATAGAACTAAAAAAATTTGAATAATTTTAAGTAGATCCCAGCTTTGCGATTTGAGAACATAACAAAAAAAGGATATTTTCCAAAATTGAAAGAATTTGGATAGGACTCGTGGGCAGACCTTTATCCCAAAATCCTCCGGATTTAACTCACTCGCTTATACATTAAGATTTTTTAACAGAACAAAAACTAATTTTATAACTGAATAAATATTGCCACCTTTTTGGATAAAAAACCCGATTTTTTTTAAGTTTCAACTTTAGATTAATATAACTTTTTAGCGGATTCATATAATTATATCATTCTTGCAGCAGTATCATTTAGAATTTTATAGGGAATCTGGCAAATATTTTAAAGGCAAAGTTAAGCCCGCCATATATAAAAAACTAAAAAAGGGCGAAAGTGAAAATAAGGTAAAAATTTATTTCGACCGAAATATCTCTTAAACTAAAAAAGGTAACCTATACATGTTACCATTTTTTATAGAGATTTACAAGAACTATCTTTATATAAAATTTCATTTCTGTCATATCATAAATTAATTTCTGGCGATTTTTAAAAAAAATACATACTTGGGATTGACCACTTTGGAGGCCAGCCAGTTCCCCCTGACCTCACTAGAGACCAGTACTCAACCAAATTAACTGACCGTGAGAAATCTTATTGAGATACCTGTAAACGTTCTTTAGTTAATAAATTATTTCCAGACGGACGGACGGATATCGTTAGATCGATTTAAAAATGTGATTCTGAAACGACTGATATACTTTAAGGTGGATATTGGATAACTATCCTACTCTTTACAAACTCAAAATAAACACATAATTAAAATACAAATTTTAATATTCTCATTCTATATTTATAAACTCATATCAATTTCTTTTATATTTTTAAATAAATTATATTATTAAACACTCCCTCAAAAAGAAAAAAAAAGAACTAAAAAAAACTTTTTAATCAATATGAAATTATATACTTTTTTACACCTCTCCTTATTAAATCTATTTATATTTTTACTTCCTGCTTGTAAATAAATTACCTAACTTGTAAATATGTATAGCATAGCATGAGAAAAACATTAACAACTTTATAATTACCACAAATTGTTCTGACATACCTTTATTTTTATAATCGATATATATGTAACAACATTTTTTAACATTTACATACACTTCTTATAAGTTATTACCACTCGGGTGTTTTACAATGATTATCCCCCGGGTAATGATTAAATGAAGAAAAACAGCTACAACGATACTGATATAACTTAAATACACAGTTAAGACAGCATCAATTATATTTTCACAGCTATATATTAAGTATTAATAGCAAAGTATAATGAAAGCAAAAATATATGTTTACATATTTAAGCATATTTTAATTTTTTCCTTTAAGCTGATATAAATATTTTACTTAAACAAATATGTTACTTATTTGTTTGACTCTTGTAAGGGAAAAATATGTATGTGGTTAAAATTTATCGATTATATCGAGTTTTTAAGGGAACAGAATAAAATGTTTAATAATATAATTTAATAATAAATATTTAATAATACTAAGTCGTGGGTACGCCCAAGAGACTTTCAGAGAACATTTATGTAACAATATTAACTGGTCTTCTGTAGAAAAAAATTTTGTAGGAAGACGCCTCAAATAATGCCTTCACATTAAGTTGAATATGAAAAATTTATTTAAATAAAAATATGTTTTTTATTTATCTTTAATTCCCTGCCAGTGATTGTAAGTTACGGATCTAGAATATTTTAAAAAATATTCGTCTCTGGCGATTTCCGATCGTTTGATATTATACCAGTTATCGGTGAACTTCATAAATTCTATTTCAACCGGAACACGGACGGACATCGTCCTATGCCATCATTATTTACAAGGATCCCGATAATGTCAACTTATGAAATGGTTAACTTATATATATTCTTTAAACCTGTGGTGAAGGATATAAAATTTACAATAATTCCATATTAATATATTTTTGTATCNNTTTATGACCGATCTGTATAAAAATAAAAATTTGTATCTTAAACAAGAACATAAAAAAAATAAAAATGCACTTTATCCGATATCAAAGTCTCTAGTATACACAGAGGCTTCAGAAACCGAAAAACTATTTCAAAATATAGATTTTCTAATCATATCTCCTTCATTAATAAACCGATCTTACTGAATTTCAGTAGGGGGCTCAAAGGTACCTCAGACATAAACAATTTTTGATCGCTTGTGAAATTTTTGTTTCTTGTCCGATTTCAATTATTTTTATGTATTGTTGTAGGTCCTGATAAAACATAATTATAACCTCTCTTGCTACATATATAATTTGCACCTTGAAGGCAATTTCACAAAGATGACTTTAAGATAAAAAAACAAGCCCAATAGCTAAATTGGTCATGGTACACATACTCACAAATTTGACTCATTTTACATGAAAATTTCGATTTTATACTATAGTTCTCAAATCCCAAAGCAGGAATCGACAAGCGGAATATATTCCAAAAATCTTTAATATATTATCTTTACTAACAAAGATTTTATTATAGATAAAATATTTATATGATATGATGATTCTAGGACGTAATCTATATGCACGCTAACTCGGTTTCAGTTGAGATTAGTTATTTCTATTTTTACTGGGCATTGTATCTTGGGCACCCATGTCAGGAGACTGGGTTTACCATTTAATGTTTACTGCAGGAGTTGCAATGATGAGACGGAAGACTGTCCAGCTTTATCGGTTTGGTGCGACTACAACATTGCAGGATTAATATTGATTTCCTGTCACAGGGTAATACTACGGGATCAGAGATTTATGGACTCACGTGAGATATCTCGGAGAGACACTACGTTATATTTTAAAGAGAAAGATGTTTGGATGTTTAAGACATTTGCGCATGCGCTTGTATTTGTTTATGTATTTATACATATATGTAAATACATGTTTTCTAATATGAGAAAATTAGTATATCCCAGCAGGAAAATATGTTAGTCCTTCCTCCCAACAGGCCATTTTAAATGCCTCCGAACAAATTTTAAACAGATTCCTTTGTGCCTTCTGTAGAAATTCCTTAAAGAATGCCTCGACTTCCTCTAAAAAAAATGGAAGGTGTCACTCACCTACTAACTTTCTCATTACAAACAGAAAAAAATGTAATAATTACACTTACAATGCTCAAACTTATTTAGTCGTATTTAAAGTGTCGATAAAGAAGAAAATCCACATGTCTTTTTAAAATATATTTAAAATCCTTTTTTAATAGCATTCAAAATATAAAAGAGCATATTTATCTAAGAGTCCTTGCCTTTTCGCTTCCTTTTGGAAGGGAGAAGGGAAGGCCTTGCCTCCAATAACACGCCATGTAAAAAAAGAAATAGTGTTGCAATGCGAGTGGCAGGCCTTGTAAATCCTAAATAAGGCATTTTATAATTTATCTTCAGCAATTCTATATCCGACTGGTATGCTAAGCAGTTGCGTATGTTGCATATGCACATATGATGTAAGTATGTATGTAAATGCATATAACGAACCTTTTTTAGCATATAATGTGTGGCAGCCAAGCCATTTGTAATCATAAAATAGCGATCTTGTGTGGAAGATAAAATACAATTCGTAATTTTTTTTAGTTTATTTTCGTAACTCAAATAGAAAAAAGTAATAAATAGAAATTTAATCCAAAAAGGGAATTTTATTTTTAAATTTATGAATAATATTTCAAAAGGCGAATAAAAACTGAAAATTAAGTTCCGAATCCGATTTTTTCCGTACCTTGTGTACAACAACAGAATTCTATACAAGCAATTCAAGTATTGATATAAATTTGGAAATTAAAAATGGATGTAATTCATTTGATTCCCATAGGTATATATCAGCTAAGTCAATTATAACATTCTCTCTTGTTATTATTTCAACTTGTTCAAAATTTATTTGAATTTTCGAAAGGAAGTTTTACGTGAATAACAATTTTTTGTATAAGAAAAATTATTTATAAAAATGTAGTCTTTGATTCTACTTTATATGTTTAAATTTAAAGCAATATACATACCCAAATCTAATAACAACTACATTCGGTTAATATTCGCAAAAATAGTAACATAGTGAATTTTAGAATTTGCATTATATTTTGCTAGTTTTTTTTAACTATTATATTTACAATTCCTATATTCTGTCTTTGTTATTGTTGCATGTATTTATATACATATGTATGGTTATAACAAAATAACAACAAGGATATGCAAATAAATACTCAAACATATACTGCATAGAGAGGAAACGAAATACAGATATATTGTATTGCATGAGATTTACAATGGGGCGCTACAGTAGTACTGGTGGATTCGAATTTTATGAACTTAATAAATATAAAATAAACACCTTTTATTGAAGGAAAGAGGATTGAATTTTGTAAAGCTTATACGAAAATTTTTGAAAAAAAAAATTCAATTAAAAATATATTTCGCAATATAGAATATACATATATATGTAGGGTATATCCCTTAGATTGTAAACTAAAACATTTTTTTACTTTGCTTTATTATATGTTCATAGTTTTTACATTATTATTTCATGGATTTTTATTTTATATTTTGTCATCTTAAAATAACAACAGAATTATATGTATTCACATATATACATATATTCTAGTTCCTTTAATGATGTTTACATATACAGATGTATCTAAATATATGTAAACATATATAGAAATATACATTTGCAAATACTCATACATGCATAAATATTACATAGATATTTCTAGTCTCTTGTTAAAATAAACAATTTGTAAAAAAAAAAAACAAGACGTTGTTGTGTTATTACTGGCAATAAATGTAAGATTATTTTACAAAAGAAGTTTATTTTTTTTTTCTGTTTTTTTAATAAAAAATAAACAAACTAAAAATTCATAAGTTGTAGAAAATGTTGTAGTTATAGTTGTTAAGAAAAATAAAGGAAAAAATATATTTATATACTTACTTATAACTGATAAATTGAAACGGAAGCTTTGTGTTTGACTAGTACGAAAGTCAATGCGACAACGATAAATGCCTTGATCATGACGTTTGATATCCTGAAAATAAAAAATAAATAAAATAAAAAATTTTCTTTAAAAAATTTTGTTTAAATATTTTTAAATTTAAATAAAAAATTGAAAACAGCTTACATTTTAAATCTTGTTTTGTATACTTAATTTAATTAAACATTATTTATGTAGACACCTTTTAACAAAACATTTTATAACACATTTATATTTCAAGACAATCGCATTAGCGTTTGGCATCCTGTTTCTTTTTTTGTTTTCTTCCTTGACATAAACCAAAAACCCCACATTTGAATGAAGAAAAAATCCCTAACAAAATTAATCTAATTTTCATTTCCAACTGGCATAATTGAAAGGCAACAACACACTTAATTTACTAAATGTTTTCAGTTTTTTTTTCTGTTTTTTGTTGGCTAAACATATGGTGGGCGTGTTGTGTCAAAACAAAAAGAAACACATTTAACACACCAAAAATGAAAAATGATTTAAAAAAGTGCTTAAAACGAAATTAAACAAACCCTCCAAAAAGGAAGGTAATTAAGAAATGAAAAGTCTTCCTTCCTTGCAAAAAATGAAAAAAAAAATACACCCAAATATATGCTATACAATACATACATACCTACAATTTTCTTTTATTTATTTCTTTTTTTAAAGAAAAAGAAAAAAATATATATTTTTTTATAATAGAAAAACAGTAACATCTCATATATGTGTATTATTTATAAACAAAAGACAAGATTTATAGCAGGGAGTGTAATTATAGCAAATTTACTTAACGTTCACAAATGTAATTGAAATAAATACAATTCGATATTATTTATTGTAAATTGTTTAAAAGTACGTCAATACGATAAAAAACATAAATTCATTTAGAACACCGTAATTGTCATATTTCTACCAATACAGTAACATTAAGCAAATTATTTAATATTATTATAAACAAATTATAATTTAATTAGGATTATTTTTTAGTTAATTTATGACTTTTAAATTCACACCTATTAAAACGAAAGGGAAATTGTAGTCGATCAAGAACGACCATATGATACCCTACACCATTGTGTCTGAGCTTAAAATTATACGGGATATATGGCCAGCTATGGACTCATCTTGATAAAAATGTGGCACAAAGATTGATCTGTATATAAAACTTCTTTTTATCGAATTTCATGGAAATTTTACTATATTTCTGGCATTTATGATCGTTAAACCCCTATTCCGGGGGGCATTTGTATGGCGGCTAGGTGTAATAATGGATAAGAACGATAAGAACCAATTTCAATAGGTTTCGTCGTTGTGCAAAAATAATTATTCGATACAAATTTCATCAAGATATCTTTAAAATTGAGACCTATACTTTGTTAAGAAGACTTTCGTGGACAGCCAACCATTCGACTGGACGGACATTATTAAATCTACTCAGAAAGTGATTCTGAGTTGAACGGTACACTTAAGATAGGGGGTCCGATATTTACTTCATCACAAGCACATAATACCCCAACCACCTATGATGGTGTTTGGTAAACTATAGTAACAGTAGCTAATCTTTCATTCTAACTATCGTTCAGTGGCTATTAAATAGCATCTTATGGATCAGAAGTATATAGGTATTAAGACTATATACTACTGATGATACTACGATTGTTATAATGAAAGGTTTTAAAAATCAAGTTATAAAAAAATCACTGAGTGATATTCAATCACAATGATCCCACAAGAATTTTAGAAGTCTGAGAGCAAAATAGTGAAGTGATCTGCAAAACCTCCATGACATTCACTGCAACATTTAAATCTCATCATGAATAGACCATATATCATTGCAGTACTTATCTTCAAGCAATGATCTTACAGTAGCAATATGATGAAAAGATGATAATGTAATGCAATTTCCCTAGATGTATAAGCTTTCTAACTTGACCAATTCTAATGGCTCTTATATTGAACAGTAAAGCAGAATCGATTTTTTTATTAATGTGTAACTCTGATCGAATTTTTTTCATAATGCTAATTTTATGCCCAATAAAAATAATTTGGGAAATCATCACATGAATTCTTATAAATATATTTTATTTTAAACTTAGTAAAAGTATCGATCTACAGATTTAATATAAAACTCCTTCCCGAGTTTTGTTACACATGTGTAATAAGGTAAGGTATCAGTAGGTCACCTCCGGTATGTATTTTAATTTAAAAATTTGCAAAAATTTTCTCGATTTTTTTCAAATTTTAAAGCTTAGGGGGGCCTTCAATTAAACTCTAAAATTTAGTTGAGAGTTTAGTGCTTCTTTATTTTTATAAAGAATGTGAGAAATTTTTATTAATTTTTTATCTCAAATATTTTCTTCAGTTATTAAACAACTTAAAAGTAATGACATATAAGTAATGACTTGTGATAAGTAATTGCCCCTAATGGGATATTGTGCTAATGTATAAGTAGTGTAAAGCCATTCTTTTAGCTTAAATAGAAGGATAGAAGTAGGAGCATTTGTCATGCTATTGTTTCAAGTGACGTCTCTACAAAGCGTTAAGGTATATCAACAAAAAATTTCTTATGTCAGAAGAGTCCTATTTTGAACACACTTAGCTCCGCTCCTGAGAGGTCTGTTAACATTGTTCACTCCTGTCCTACGTCTATACAAAATTTCATGTAAATCCAACCAGCTGATCAGAAGTTAAAGATTTATTTCTGAAAATGTTCTATTCTGTTTGTATTATGCACAATTTAAAGAAGTAATAATGTAACAATTTGGTTTTTATGGTAATATGTTTTGATATGAAACAGTTTTTTGGAGCATCTTTTTGCATTCTCGGTGACGATATACATTTTCAGACCAATATTTCTAAAGCTGGATTTTTGTCGTTCTAAAATTATCAAATGTGGTACTGTGCGACGCGGAATTTAATAATGGTAACCGTTTTTTGTTAAATATCGGCAAGCTTAATAGGGGACAACACTCCAGGTACTTATCAGAGAGCATCGTTCTAAGTTAAAAACTGCGCATGAAAAAAATCCATACATACTCTTGGGCTTATAACTTTTGATGTGGTAAAAATTTTATAGTTCTGTTAACTCGATTACATTTGTCATTATGTACACTAGTATTGGGGCAAGTGTTATGGTAATTGCTAAATTAGTTTTACTTAAAATGGAAATTTAACAAAAAGCTTCTAAACATGTAATTCAATATTTTCAAAAAATCTTATATAGGTCATATAAAACAATTAGTCATAATATTATAAAAAGAAGTCAGTGATAACTGAACGGAAATCTGGTAGTGGAAGAAATATGAAGAATTCAAACAAACTAGAAATTATTTTGGGATAAATGTCCTCATCTCTGTAAGAAAAGTGACATAACAAGTTAACTGCTTTGAATCTTTATTAGAAAATTAGAAAGGAAATAAAAAAAAATTCTTTAAGAAATACAAGCAACAATTTGGTGAAAAAAACTTGAACGTACCGCAGACGAATTCTTTTCATAATTATGATTATTGCTTAATACACGAAGAAACATTCGTACAGGCTAACGTTTTTTGAACTTCCTGGCGATTATCAAAGATTATCAAAGAAATCAAAATTAAAAAATCACTTCATTCATAAATAATAGTTTCTTTGATACAGAAATAGGGGAGACTGCTGCAGTTTCGATAGCTTTTTTGAAAGGTCTGAATCTAAGAATGTATTCGACAGATTTCCAAGGATAAGTTGGATATTGAACAATAATATATTGGTACAACATTTTATGAATACTTAGTACTGGGAATTTTGGGAATTACAGGAGAAGGTAATTTTCTTTTAGTTTCCCACGACGGGGTAGCTACGGCATTTAATGGGGCACATTCGTCTTTCATTTTCTACTGTTTTCTTTTGACCTATTCCTTTCTCTGTTTTATGACCTAATCCTCTTTCTTCTAGTTTTAACTACAACAAAAATTGTGTGGTAACAAATAAATTGTAAGTACTTGTAACAAAAAAGGATAATCCATCAAATTGTACGTAACTTCGTGTAATTGAAAGATATTATGCTCTAGTTATAAAAATAATTTAGAGCACATTAGAAGCAAAGCATAAAATGAAACCATGTTTAAAAATATGTGGACTTATTCGAGTAAAAAAGTGACCGAAACTAAATAAAACCTTTAGTTAAAATAATTGTGGAAATGATCAGATATTTTCTTAAAAACCAACAGGAAATAATTTATTCATTTATGTTTAAAACAAAAACAAAAAAGTTATTAACTAAAATACTACTTTATTGATTGGTTAAGTTTTTATAAACAAATTTGCATGTACGAATTTTTTCATGCGCAGTCCTTAGTTCCTTTGTAATAGAAAGTGTATTCCAAAGACATTTGGAATACAACTGGAATTTACCAACACATTATAATATATAGAAAGTCTAATAGCTTTCATGTCGGTTCATATTGCATTCTTCAAAAATTGCTATACGAATTAATAAAATAAGTAAGTTCATAACTCATCTGATATTCGAATGGTTTCTTTCTAAAAATTCTTGAAAATATATTTAAATTTCCATATGAAATTTTCAGGGTATCATTTGTATTTCTGTAAATAAAAAATGAAATCTATTAATTTAAACAATTGATATCTTCATAGTATCGGACTTTATTTCAATTGTTAAAAGAAATATTCTTATAATTTTCCTCCTACTAAATGTGCTATATTTTTAAGCAACACTTTCTCAGCAAAACAAATTTTAAGTTTGTAAAACGCAATAGGCGTTCACTAAAAAAAAATTATATAACAAAGAAGCGGAAAAAGTATGTGCTTTCTCTTAGACTACAAGTATGTATATGTCTAAGTATTCTATAATTTAATACACAAACACTTAAAGCCACATTAGCGTGAAGGTCCTTTTGTTGTTGGTTTTACACTCAATATTGTTGATTTCATTTTGGTGAATTACAATATAAACAATGTAATTTTTTTTTTTTTTTTCTTCCAAAAGTAGATTTTTTTAACAAATTTTCTATTGTATAAATGAAATTACACCTACATTTATATATAAATTTGTATGTATGTGCGTCTATGTGGCTTTGTATAGGTATGTTATTATAAGTTTTATATTGTTTATTTGTATGTTGCCAAATGTTTATTGTTTGTTAATACATTAACTTATTGTTGTTGTTACTGTTGTTGTTTTTGTTACTGTTTATAACACAACTTTTAATTCATACAACATCAATAACAAATTTCGACCATATCAACTTGTTAAATTGGCAAACGCACGCGAATTCTTTATTAATAGCTTGCATGTTTCTAGATAACTTGATTTAGTTCTTTTGTTCTCCTCATCTCTTCGGCTTTCAGCTTTTCTTTTTTCTTCGATAAACACCCATAGCTGTGTGAGTAACACGATTTTATATCGTAAAGTATTTGCGGGTGTTTTTTTATTATTGTTGTTTTTATTTTTAGCTAAATATGAAGGTTAAATTGTGTAATCGAAAAAAGAAACTTCCTTAAATTTATTTTTACTCCTCTTTTTTCTTTAATAGAAACATAAATAAATACTTTTATAAGTTAAGAGAAGAAAAAATGGAGAAAAGTGAAAGTATTAGTATTCTCTGTAAAATAAATTTTATTGAAGAAAACTGGAAATAAGGTAACAAAATAAGGAAGTTATTGATACATTTGCTTGACAAATTTGGTGGAATTTTATAGCATATAAATTGAAATTATTTTTTAATTGTAAAAAATATTTATTAAATTGCCCTTTAAATTTAAAGCAAATATTTGTCAAAACTAACCACTGTTTTTGCCATTATAATCCAGTATTTAATATAAATAAATAAATTTTACAACAATTTCCTTTAACATTTCCTTATATCTTCTTAAACACTTTAGCTTTTTATTTTGGTATTTTAGGTAAATTTATTGATAAATTAGTTTACAACATTTTTTTTAGTCATTCGTTTATTTCATTTCCTTTATTAAGGATACGAAGAGTATAGGATTACACCTAACTATACTACTACATACATATACACTCAAACTCTACTACCAAGCCATCACATGGATATAAAATATATTTTATAACCTAAGATTACTACTCATACAATCTAATCAATGTTCACAACGAATACAAAAACAATTTAATACTTAAACTCACAATCACACATACTAACATTCTCATAAATTTTAGAATTTGTTTTCTTCTATTTTTTATATTTTCTTTATATTTATTTATATATGTATTTTGTCATTAATTTTTCTTGCCATTTTCATTCGATAAGTTTACGTGTTATTTGGTCATAATCGTGTAAAAAAAAAAAAAAAAATTATAACGTTATTGCTGTTGATTTTATCTGCGAAAGAGGCAGAGAGAAATCGGTGGGGTATGTATGTATGTATCTTTAAACAATCTAATAAAACACATACATAAATAAACATATTAAACTCTTATATTGGTATTATTTTTATGGATTTTGTGATGGTATTTAATGATTGTTTGATAAAATTTAATACAAATTTTGTGGTAACATTTGTTTTATATTAGTTGTTGCTGTCGTTGTTTCTGCTGTTATATTTTGTATTTGTATTCTTTAGTAAAATAACAAATAATCGCAGATTATGTGGCAATTTAATAGGAGCATTAAAAAATAAAATTAAGGTGCTTAAATTTAATTAGAAAATTTAATACTGATTAGTTTAATCTGTCTGTCTGTATGTGTGTTTAACTGCAGTGATAATGAAATAAACTAAATAAAATACAAATAAATAATAAGTTTTAAATTAAATTTAGATTATAAATGGTTTTGACAAATTTTTCGTAGGAAAATGTTAAGTTAACCCAGCAAAAACTTGGTAATGGCATGTAGTTACAGATGTACTTACTTTTCAATGGCAAGGTTTAAAAACTGAATAAATTGTTGTTTTTGATGAAGTGTTTGTTGTTAAAAAAAATATAATAAAAAATTATTTGACAAAATATTCAAAATAAAATTTCTTGACATTTAAAACGACACAATTAAATTCTTCTTAATTTATGGTAAGTGTCAAAATATTATTGCAAAATATCGTAAATTTTTATTGTTCTTTTTATAATAGACAAAAATTCGTTAAATCTAGAGGAGAAAAGTGAAGAAGCGAAAAGTTCAATTACCAAAAATTGCCCGGATTTAGATTTTTCTAAAGTTGTTTTATTTAAAGGTAAGAAAATGTCATTAATTATATTCGGATAACATTAAAACCGATTAAAATCTTGAACATTTTCAGACTTCAGCGAAGAGCAGATCCTGAGATGAAATTACTCCAAGCAATTGTGTTTATATAAGGTGCAAATATGGTCAGGATTTTAATTCATTTGTGACATGGACTGAGAATATGCGGAAGAGAACTGTTGGAGGGTTATGGTATGTATATTTTAATTGAAGCATAAACCATGTATCTATTTATTTTAAATATTATTAATTCTATGCTTTCCTTTTAATATTCTTAATAAAATTAAAAAAATCCAACTAATTCCTTTTGTTTCAACTAATGGCTTCAGTAATATTTTAACATTAATGAGTTACTAACAACTTAAAAGGAATTAGTTCTTCAAATGTCATCTGAGTAATGATATGAGGTAAGTAGTTGCCTCTAATGTCATCACCGTGTTAAAATAAGGGGTTATATAGCTAATGTGTAAGTAGTGCAAAGCTATTATATTAGCTTCATAACTCATTACATGGTAACCAAAGTTTTTGCTGGGAAACATTGGGTTTTTAATGAGTTAGTAAAATATAAGGAAGATATATGCAAAAATTTTCTATTCTAACACAATATTTTTGTTGCATTATATTCTCTGTTACACTTTGCGATAATTTAAGGTTTATTGCTTGGGGGTAGAAATATTCTCTTTGCAATTCATTTAAAGACATCAAAAACGACTTTTTACTGGTGGACAAAATTTTAATTTCATGACCTTTTAAACTTTTCTATTTTTGCACAAAAATAGCAACAGATATATATTTAAAAATAATAATATAAATATAGCTCCAAGCTTAATTAATATAAACATTTAGGGTATTTACATAATAGTATTTCAATAGAATTTTTTATTATTAAGGTTCATTTCTAATTAGTTCAAAAAAGTAAGTAAAAAAAGTAGTTTAAAACTTGAGAAAATGTTGTAAAAAAAATTTTGTCATTGAATAGGAACTAGGGATTACCGGAGGTCAAGGTTCATGCGAACAATTTTTCCAAACAAATGAAATATTTTAAACCATTAGTAATATTATTTGAGCTTCCAACAAAACTTTCATTTAATGTTATACATTAATTTTATATAAAAAAAATTGGAATCATTTTTTTAAATTTTTTCTTTCACATGCTAAATAATGATTTTTTTTATCTTTGTAGACCTCTAATAAAAATTGACGTAGAAAATATATGTATCAGTGCTATAAAAAACGAAGCTTCGAAATATTACATAAAAATTCTTCTTTTTCTAGAAATCCGCTGAATTCAAAATGCTAGTACAGGCGAACTAAAAGACTTATTGATCTAATTTATTTACTGTTTTATTCCTTTACAATAAAATGCAAAACTAATTATTTAATGACAAAATGTTTGTAAAAACAAAAAAATGCATATTTTACCTTTGTAAATGCATCTTCAAACTGCAGAGCCGTTGAGGCACCAGTTAGCGTAGTCCTATTGCCCCAATTTTTTGCACGACGTATATTTATAACCCATAGAACAATTTAAAGAGGGAGGTTACGGCCTGTAGGATAAAATTTTCCCTTCATAAAAGCTTCAAGCACTCTAATGTACAACTTTGATCCCAAGTTTTAATAAATTTTCAGAAATATACTATGATACTATGGGCCAGCGTTGCCAGTTTAGCCTTTTCTTGATTTTTTTTTATTTTTTTATTTTTATAATCACAGCTAAATATAGATTATTTTGTTCTTGTTTCTGGTTTATTATGTTTTTAAATCATATGATTTCACAACAAAGAAAAATATTATAAAAGAGTAGTTCCAGAAATAATGATACTTTTTCTAAAAACATCACATAGCCATAGTTAAGATGTTTTTGAGTTGATATGGAGAAGTACAGTACCGTAGCTATAGCATAGGGGTACTAGGTGAACTTTCATCCTCGCCAGATACAAAATTATAAATATTATTGCTGAAGGAATCATATAAATATATGAATCCGTTAGAAACTTATATTAAACTAAAGCTGGAACTTAAAAAAAAAATAATATTAATATTTTTATTATTATTATTATTTTTTTTTTTTTTTTTTTTTTTTTTGTTTTTAGTTTTTTTCCAAAGAAAAACAATGGCAATAAAATGTGTATGTTGTTCTGGACTTTATAATCTTTTTAATGTTTAAATTAATGTAAAGTAAATCTGGAGGAATTTTATACAAAGATTTGCTTGCAAACCCTATCAAAACTTTGTCCATTTTGAAATTTTTGTAGAAGTTAAAGATCGATATATATTTTTTCGATCTTTCATAAGAAAAAATTGCGAAAATTTTATGCAAATAAAATAAAATCGTTTAAAAATTTTACAATTTCCTTAAAATCTGCTCTCCTGTATTCGTATTTGAGCTGGCGGGAAGCGGCTTAGTATCAAACCATTCTAAATCTATTTTTGGATAATATATCGTTAATAAATTTAAAAAAGCTCGCGTGACATTTATATATTAATCGATAAAATATAACTTTTTTCCAAAATTCACCATTTTTGGCGTATGCTTGTTGTAGGGTGCAAACATAACTCAATACAAAATTTCTTTTTTAAACATTTATGATACCCTATTTTTTTAAATATTTAAAGAAATCATAAGTGAGCAGCTATCCGAAAAATTTTAGGACAGCTCACGAGGGTCCAATTTGGTCCCATTGTGACACCCTAAGGGATCATGTGGTCCACATGTCCAAAAATACTTACGAATTGAACCAACCTGAATAAAGGAGTATAAAGGAGTCCATATCATAGAGATCATATAGTACATGCACATACGAACTGCCAAGTTTATCAGTCTTTATTTTCAAGAGATTCGGACAGTGACATAGGAAGTCACCACTTTTTCCTCCTCCTCTTCATCAAGGCAACTTATACAGAAGTCGTTAAAAGGAAGCCCTAAGCTCCTAGCCTGAGCACCAGCAAACCAATGCCTTGTGACGGCGGATATCAGAATCTGTAACCGATGCCTTGGTAGTCCCATAATGAGGTTTTACCTAGCATAATGGGGCCACATTTGCCTCGAAATTGAGCACATAAATAGATATAGACAGATGGTCATCTGTTCTGTGCAATACTCGATAGATTCCGCAGTATCGTAGATCTGCAGGAAAAAAGCGGTACTCCGACCAGTTGATCCAATTCTTCATGTCGGAGAAGGGATTACCCGGAGAATGAGAATGACCCTAAACACAGACTAGCTTTATGTTTGAATGTCTCGCCATCTCGATATTCGGTATTCATATACAAGACTGGATGTCGAAAAGACACCCGAGAGCAGTTTAGTCACAGCTTGACTGTCCGTACAGATCTGAATATCCACACCGAGTACACGGTAGTACAAAAACTTTAACGGTCTTTTAATCCGGTAATTAATCGATTTAATATTCGACACAAATAAAATTTTTGTATGTAGAAATCACAGCTCCCATATAAGATCTAATTTTGCGAATCACAAAAAAGTGCACAAATTCATGTGAATCTTAATATCGACTTAATATTCTGTGTTAGTACTTTCTTCATATAACAGAATTATAAGTCTATAATTGGCCCCGGTATCATGTAGTCAGGCTTAAACGACTATACACTTTTCTCTCGTTTTTAAATATATTTTAACTGGAAGCTTTCTACATTTTCATTAAAAAAATATTTGTTCAATAATATTTTTCAAAATATCTTCTCAACCACTAGAAATATCCTCACGGATTAACTGTGAGTCGCGGACCCCCAAATTGAGAACCGTTGGTCTACTGAAAAGAAGAGTTTTTAATTAATTCAAAATTTAATATTGTCTCAGCTTAGAGACATTAAAATCAAACATTAAGAAAATTTAATTAGTTTTTAGAAATTATTTGCTTTAATGAACAAAAAATTACATAAAAATGTTTGCCTCTTTATGGTAAAAGGATAATTTCTCTCAAAATCATCAATTCCTTAGAATTCCTTATACATAATATACCTAAAAAATGATTTTATAAAACAAAGAACAATGAAATTAAATTATATAATTTCTTATAATGTAAAAAGCACAATAGAATATTTTTCTTTGAAGTCTTAAGAACTAAAAAAAAAAGAAATAAGAGTTTAATGGTTTCCTCAAACATCAAGTAATTGAGACATATCCGTGTATATATGAGTCATAGAAAATGCAGATAAAATTTGAGGAAATGGTAGTATTTGAAGTTGTTTAAAAGCAATAATGATTTACCAACACAAAAATACCCATAATCATATACACACACATAGAAACTAAAGTCTAATATAAATTAAACTTACAACGACAATAGAAAAAAAAAGACTGAATAAAGTGGTTGTGTGTAAAATTTAGTTTTCAAAACTACACACAAAAATTTTCACATACATACATATGTATGTATGTTTGTATGTATGTGTGAGCTTATATGTATATTTATTAAAGTCTGTATAGTTAGTGGTTGCCTGGTTTGGTTGGGTCGGGTTGATGATGCTGATTTTTCTTTTCTATCTTTTATTTTTTTGGTTGTTCCAAATAAGGGTATATACCAGTTGCTATGTGTGTATGTATGTGTATTTATATGCTGCATGTGTCAATGTTCAGTCGGTCAAAAACTCAAAGGAAGAAAGAATAGTTAAAAAAAGCCATTTTCATTTGTTCTAATTGTGCTTAATTACTTTCAAAAAGTTTTCAGTTTTTTTATCCTTTTGTTTTTTTTTATATATATATATTTTTTGTTTCTATACGGCCATACAGACAGAAATAAAAGTTGTTTGCTGTTTGAAAAGCGTAAAGTTAGATATATACATATATTTTTTTTGTTATATTTCTGAGAAAAAGCCAGAAAAGTTAATTTATAATAAACTGTAAAAGATAATAAAAGAGAGAAAAAAATGGAAAATTAAGTTCATATACATTGAAACTCATATAGTACGTCGAAAGATATAAAGTGATTTGAATCTTAGTGCTAGTATTGCTATTTCTGTATAAGTATGAGTGTGAGGCAAAAGAATTGTTATCATAAATGAAACATAGGAATATTTTAAAGTTTTTAACTGAAATTGTTTAATTGGTTGTAATTATAAGAAGTTGAACACTTAAACATAAATAAATATCTGCGAAACCTATTAAATTAAGGCATTAAATTTAAAAGCATTTATACTGGAAATCATAATAATTATTTTATGTTAAGGATTGAATGTTATTTAAAAAAGATATTCTTAAAAGAATTTGTAATTTTATTTAATAATAATAGTAATAATAATAATAATAATAATAATAATAATAATAATAATAATAATAATAATAATAATAATAATAATAATAATTTAATATTCAATAACTTGTATTCTTTTATTTCTTATTTATTTAATTGATAATTTATTACAGATTACAGAAAAATATAAACTTTATAGTTTTCACCACTACTAATGAACTTTTTGACCATTTTTGGTAAACGTTCCGTTAGGGTTTTGATAATAGCTTTAGTAACTTATTTGGAACAGCGTGCATATCTTCTTTTAAAATCTTTGATATTTTGGGACACCTATTTTGTGTCCTTCAATTCACTTTCCACTGGTCTAAGCTATGCACAATTTTGAAATTTGACATCTACTGGTACAAAAACTATGTTATTGTTATTGTATCACTCCAGAGCTTTCTTACCGTACTGACATGATATCAAATAGGTGTAAAAATATATGGACACTTAGTTCTCTATTACGAAAGGAAGAAATCTTTTTTGCATATATTCATTGATGCATATTTTGGAATTTTGATCTTTGGATCTGACTCTCTTGTTTTACCACAACTACAAAAATCTTTTTATACCAGGAATTTTGTAAAAATTCTGCCATCACATATGTTTCTTCGTCAATTATACAATATGAATACCTATACATATATAAAAGAGCAACGTCACTGTCTGACTGACTGATTCATCATCCCACAGCACAAAC
>MINK01041285.1:0-10047 GCA_001735545.1 Phormia regina
AAAAATCCTTTTATTCTATTAACTTTAAATTATTCCTTTGCATTATTTAAATTCACTTTAAAATAATCTAAAATTATTTATTGCCACTAAAACAATTTGCTTTTGAATTTTCCTTGAAAAAAAAAAACGAAAAGTTTTCAATAAATAAAACAAATCTCTGTTAAAAACTTTCCTTTTGTAATTATAATGATGTAGCAGCTGTCAAATCAAAGGATTTGCATAATAATTTTGTCACTCAAATTCAAATATTCACACCAACCTCATTCACTTCTCTTCGTTTGCCTACTCATACCCTTTTCTCAATAATAACCACTAATGTTGGGATTTTCGGCTTAAAAGCCATTGCATTTCAAATTGACAATATGAGCACAAAAACCAAAAACAAAAAAAAAATTCAAAACAACAGAAAAAATAAGCAGCGATAAATATCTACAACCAATTTTTTTGTTTTGTTTTGTTTTATTTAAACATGCCATTAAGTAAGGTTTTGGGGGGGGGGAGGTACACTTCAGTATCCTGGCAATAAATTAAAAATAAAGACTTTTTAAAAGCTTTTACAGTTCAATTTTCAATAGACAACACAGCAGCAGCAGTATTTTCGAATGACTCTACAAATGGCAAGGCATTCGTATAAATACAAATAAGAGTCTATTGTTTGTATGTAGTATGATGATGGTTTTCTTTTTGGGTGCCATTAATAATTTTTGTGTATATTATTATTTATTTATTGGATTTTGTTGCTATATGGATTTTGCGTTGAAAAATTATACCATTTTAAAATCATTATGAATTTGTTTTTTTTTTTTTTGCAAATAACCATATGAGTACGTTAAGTATTAATATTAATAAATATAATATATTATACTTGAAATATATGCTCATACCATGGTTTCGAACAGGGACATGCTATGTATATCAATCTTGGGGACGAGATTTAGATCAAGTATTTATTTTATAAAAGGTTGGGTTGCAAAATCCTTCAATAAACAAAATTTGGCACAAATTGTTCGAGGGTAGATGTATACTTTAAAAAATAGGTGTAACATCAGCTCATATTTTAATACTCCATCGAACTCAAGTATTTTTTACCCTACGCCACCATAGGTGATTATTATTACATACATTACCATATATGGTTGGGGTATTATGTGTTTGTGCAAATATTATAAAGCAGAGAGAACATCACCCTTCCTCTACCTTAAAGTATACCGTTCGACTCAGTGTCATTTTCGAGTCTGGCTGGCAGTCCATGTAACGGTTGCAACTTTAAAGATAATTTGATGAAATTTGGTTTTTATACATTTTTTTTGCTCAAGGATAAATTGACTTTGTCCGTAATTCAGTCATGATCAGTCCATTATTTCACCTTCTCACATATACCATAAAAATGGAAATATTATAATTAAGTTTGATGTAAGTGCAAATCTGTTTCCAAAATTTCGTCAATCGGTCCTTAAATGACCATAGCTCCCATATGAACATTTCTTTCGAAAATTTCTTTAACGTGCATAAATCCCATAAAAATGTTAGAATCAACATAATATTCGAATATTAGGGAGATTGGTCCACAATGGACTATAGCTCCCATATAAGACTGAATTTTGGGAAACACTCAAAAGTTCACAAATACATGTGGTTTTCAGTGTCGACATAATATTTTGTATTAGTATTTTTTTACACTTAACACAAGTATAGGTACATAATTGGCCCCGTCCCGAATTTTGGTATGCAGGTGTAATAGTCTAGGGTGGCATATGGTCAAGCTTGACCGACTATATCTATTTCTCTCGCTTGTATTAAAATTAATGTATCACGTTTGAGGCTGAAAATCTTCTTAAATATTCATTAACATTGTTGACAAATATGTACTGTAAAATTGACGCTTCACTGTCATTGCAATTCATTGAAAATTAGCTTTTAGTTTAATATTTTTATAAATAGTTCTTATATTTTGTTTAGCCTTTAAAAATGTAAACAATATTTGTCTGTTGGAATCACTGAATTCAAATTTACATACAATAATTGACTCGATCAATTTTTATAACTATATTGTGACAAAAAAATATTATTCTTTAATTAACTTTTTAATTGCAGAATTCAATATTATTGATTTTACGGTATTAGCCCCAATGGAACGCTTTCAATTTATTGATATAGGGCATAGCCGTCAACTTTACCGCCCAACTCCCATATAGGCGAAATAATAAAAACACAGCGTGTCGGTTGTAGATTCATCTCATAATTTTTTTACTGACAAATCTTAAACAAAAACATGTACGATAAGCCCGAATTCTTGCCGCAATTCTGAGTTTATAGGAGAGAGAGGAAAAGAGACTACTAAACGTTTACATTCCCTTCACCTCTCTGACCTACAAAGTCAGAATTGCGGCATTAAAAATGACGTGATAGTTTGAGGATCAATATAAATTTGGAAACGAAAAATGGGTGCGGTCTGCCCACTTTAACGCTCACATCCCATATAAGGTAAAATGATAACAAAATTTTTTACAAATAATTTAGAGACCAATATTTTCTTGAAATAAAAAATGGGGCTGGCCATTGTACTTTATTTAATAATTTTCTGCAGATTTTTTTTTAAACAAAAGCATGTACGATAACAAAAATTTTTACGTACTGTTTGTGGACCGATATAAACCAAATATGGGCTTGGTCCGCCTACTTTACCACCCACCTCTCGCATAAGGTGGAATGCCAACGAAATTTCGTACAAATATTTCAAGGTACAAGGTAAGTTTGAAAACAAAAAATGGTCTTTGTCCGCCCACTTTACAGCCCAACGTAAATTGTTTAAATTGTTAAGCTATTTCGGAAGTTCATCAACGAAGAAGGTCTATAGAAGAGATGATAATACCACACAGTTCAGACACTCTTTAGGAACTCTAATCGTGAAACACACACATCAAACTTAATAACTATAGATACCAGCATTTCTCTTGTTCAGCTCTCTAAAATGATAATAAGTTATTTTAAACAACATGTTCAATTTTGGCATATTTCATGGCTTCGCTAAATTTAAAAATTTTCTTATGAAATATGAACTAAGGATATATGAGAATTTTTTACCCGATTTTAAGTAATTTTCATTTCATTAATATTTTTAATTTCACATCCATTTTTTTAAAGTCAAAGAGTCTCCTACATATCCTTTACAAACTTAAGATACGTTACTGGCAACTCAAATGTTGTATGCGTTTTCACATCAATTTAATAAAATCTACAATTTAATACAATTTCGCGAATACATGTAAGTTTGTAATATGTAAGCGTAAATATATATTTCTACTTTATGTCAATATAGTAAACAATAGCCTGTCAATTGTAAAATTTATTGTTTGTTGTTTCGGTTAAAGCTTTACAAAATAAAAAAAAAAAAAAATAGCTACTTGCTTCATCTCACAGTGTTTGGCACAAGCTTACAACAATCTTCTTCTTACCCTATTGATGTGAATGTATTCCGTCATAAACACACATACACTATTGTATACAATATTTATTAATGTGTATATATGTGAGAATTTCCCAATATATGTTACAGAGAAATTGTGGGAAATGTGGATGAATTATACTTTATAGTGGAAGTGGGTTAGGGTGGTATTAAAAGGGTCTTTAAATTTTTAAGAAAAATATTTGAAAGAAAAGTATTTGAAAGATCATTTAATTACTATTATACCTTTGCCACTTGCACAGGCTGCCTCCAATACCAATTGAACACTCACTTGGGTCCATAGTTTGCTTTGTCAAGAAGTGATAGATCAAAGGAAAGAAAGAATGAGCAGAAGAGAAATGAAAAGAAGAGTCTAGTGTAAAGAGAAAATAGACATAGAAAGAGAATAAAGTATCCTAGGTCATACCATATGAATTTATCTCTTGAAATAATTTGATTTCTGAAACATATCCGATAGATTCCTGAGATCATCAAAGGGCGACCTACAGAGAATACGTTGCCTGCTACTCTGCAAAGCAGGATAACCACATAGAAGGTGAGCTATCGTCTATTCCTCCTATACGTCATGGCAACTTCTACAGTAGTCATTGCAACTAAGTCCCAACCGACTCGCTGCCTACCGTAGCTACAGTGAAATAATTCCAGGAATTTCCTTTAAAAACAAATATCTTTTACGTTGTCTTTCTTCCTTTTTTTTTTTAAATCTCACATTTTTGTTTTTATTTTTTGTGCTCTTTTATAATCTTGGCCATTAAGTTATAATTCACTTCCGGCATAAAATGACATGATACATAATGCCTTTGTGTAACTGTCTGTTAGTGTATGTGTTTTATAAAAGTAAGTATGTGTAAATGTATATATGAGTAGTAGTGGTAACAATTGTTTGGTTGCTCTTTTTTTCAGCTTCCTTTCTTATCTTGTCTGTGTAATCTTATATGCCTCCTGTGATTGTAATTCTTTTTCCGCTTACTCTCTATATATATGTGTGTGTGTAAGATGCCTCTTTTCCTCAACATTCCAACAATACTTATTTTTGTATTGGCCTTGGCTGTATTTGTTTCACTTATTCATTTTCTTTGTAAGTATTTTTTTATTTGGCGGCATAAAATTTATTGATGCTTGTTTCTTTTTGACGGTTTTTTGTTGTTGTTTGTTTATTTGGGGCAGATTGTGGTGTATTTTGATTCATTTATCAGCTACAAATTTACCACAGAAATTAAATTAAATAACTTGGGTATTTATGCTTGATTATACTTGTTATTAAATTGATATTTAAATGTTGAAGAATTACGAGTGTAAATTAAGAGGATTATGCTGAATGATTTTCTAAGTATTTCGTTTGTCCTTTATGTTTTAAGAGGGGGAAATATGTTGTTGTTTTTGTTTAATTGGTTAAAGTTATAAGAATACAAATTTAAATTGATTAATGTTTATTAATAATGCTGTGCCGCAACTTTTGGCTGAGCCAACGAGATCCATAGATTCATTTTCAATATGGAAATCAAGGAAAAGTGTTAAGTTTTGAAGAGAAGTTCATTTTGGCTACTTCAAATAATATTCACATATTAGTCTATTAGGAGCTAGAGTAGTTGATATATATGAATAAGCTACGGAATTAGTTCCTTCATAGATATGCTTTAAACGTAACTGGTATGATTAGGTCCCACACCATTTGCATTGAAATGAAACTAGAAGTAAAAATATATTCCGAAAGGACATGTGTAGGAGCTTTGTGCAAGAGCTTTCTTTTTTTGGAAAGAAAATATAACAACAAATTATTTTGTTAAAATTTATAATTTAGTACAAATTTTTTCATCCAGAGTTTTAATTTTGGGGAGGTAAATATCCCTTTTGCTTTGTAAAATTATGGACCGATCATAGCGAATTTCAACAGGCAACGGTAAGAATGCTTTGGAGTGGTACTTTATCAATAATATAGTTTTAGTACCAAGAGAGGTCAATGTTCAAAATTGCCTATAGCTTGGACCAAAAGAAAGATATTGAGCTCTTATGAAAAGTGAATTCAAAAAGGAGTCCCATCATACCAAAGATTTTAACAGAAGATATGTTCTCTGTTTCAAAAAGTGACTGAAGCAACTATCAAGGAAGCAACAAAGAAGGAAAAATATATTCCGAAAGGACATTTGTAGGAGGTTTGTGCAAGAGCTTTCTATTTTTGGAAGGAAAATATAACAACAAATTATTTCCTTAAAATTGATAATTTAGTACAAATTTTTTCATCTAGAGTTTTAATTTTGGGGATGAAAGTATCCCTTTTGCTTTGTAAAATTATGGACCGATCATAGCGAATTTCAACAGGCTTTGGCTTTGTGCCACAATAACTATTCGCATCGTGACTCATCTATAAAATTACGACCTGTGCTTTGCTCACAAGGTTTATATAGACAGCCAATATAGACGGACGGACGAACATAATTAATTCAACTAAGAAAGTGATTATGAGTCGAGCGATATATGCTGTTGAAAGTTATTTATGTGTGTTATAAACAGCATTACAAACACATAATATCCTAACCACTTATGGTAGTGTAGGGTATAAAATTTTTTTATAGAAGAAGAATATCCAAATGACAGCCATGAGCAAAAGATGAAACCTCTGCAGCTTTTTTTCATCACTAAGTACTTCCTTTCAATGAAAACATCATGTTAAATTTATGAATTTTTTAGTTTTTTCCAGTTCCATTTGATTCTGGGATAATTTGAAAATTTAACTGATATTAGTCATGGTATATAATACACAATAATTGTCATCCAAATGTGCTATGGGTAACAATTTTGGTTTCCAGGACTATTTTGGTTAACGGGAAAAGTAAGTGCTCTCTTACTGTTGGGAGAAAATCATGTTACTTTTAATGCAAAGATATTCATTAAAGTACCAGAATTATTCTACTTAAAATACAATAATGAATTAATATTTGATTAAAAAAATCTAAAAATCCGAATATAGTATGGAAATGCCATAAAGGAGTTTGAAATTTTAAATTTCTATAATAAAGAGTGAGATCAAAAAATCTTAACACACATTTTGCCTCATAACTTTTTTGGGAATCAATATTAAAATTTTTTTGATTAGTTATCATGGAAAAGTACTTCAGTTATTATTTTTAGTTACAACCATGCTAATTTTTCATCATTATTTTCATCAAAATAAGCGATGAAAAATATTTTCGTCCTACAAGTTATTAAAAAAATTAAAAAAAAAAAAAATAAAAATCCAAATAATTGGCCACAGAATTAAATGTCGTCCGTAAAGCCGTTTCTGATGTTATTAAACAGTATCAGGAGAATTTGACTATTGATATGAAATCTAGTTCGGTAAGAAAAAAGCACCACACGATATTGGGAAGGCCAGAAAATTTTAGACATATTGAAAGGAACTCCAAAAACACATCTAGTAGAAACTCAGCTCAGTTTTCTCAGGGCTTCGACAATTTGGTGTGATAATGTAAAGCTAATAGGAAAGTTGGTAACATATAAAGTTCAAACATTCTGAAAATACGACTCGGAATTTAAAACCAAATTTCATACAAAAATACTCAAGCTGTATAATTGTCGAAGAAACCTAGGTCCTGGCAGAATCTTCGCAGCTTATGACTTAAAAAAATCTATTGCTAATGTTCAAGGCAATGTTGGAGATAAGTTTAAGACCCAAAAGCAGTAAAAATTTCTTACAAATTCATGGTATGACAAACCTTTTGCAGTCGCAACAAAACAGGAAAGTCATTCGATACATTCGGATCTATAAATGCCAAAATAAGCATAAAGGAATATTTTCTAAAAAAAAGACTTCTTCTTTTCTTAAGAAAGCACAACGTGTCGACAAATTTTTGGACCCATTTGGTATCATGTCACAACGGTAAGAATGCTTTGAAGTGGTACTTAATCAATAATATAGTTTTAGTACCAAGAGAGGTCAATGTCGAAAATTGTCCATAGCTTATACCAGTAGAAAGGTATTGAGCTCAGAAGATATGTACCCTGTTGCAAAAAGTCACTGAAGCTACTATCAAATCTCCAAAGAAAGGGTTTTCAAACTATAAAAGTTATATATTTCTGTGATCTCTTCTAAATTATCAAACGATTAAAAAATAATGAAAACTCTAAGATCAACCGTTTCCATATTATTGAATATTATGTATGATAAGACTTTTTCGATTTGTTAGTACTGTTCTTAGTATTGTTACATAAAGAACTAATTTGTTTGAAGTGTGTTTGTACAGTTAAGGAAGTAGATTTTTAAATCTATTTGGCTACAATTATGATATCGTTACGATTTTACTATAAATCTTAGTATTTGTGCCCCCATAAACAGTAAAACACTAAAAATATAGAAATTTTGACTAAAAAGCAGTGAATTTCTTTCTTTTTACCTAAATTAAATAAAAAAATAATTATTTTAGATTTTTCTGAACTGGAAGCGTATGATTAATATTATTATTTAACCAAAATTCTTTAACACTCATACGTCTAAGTGTATTTTTAATATTAAATTACGGAATGTAAGGACTGCGTAACATAAAATACAATTTTTATTAAATTTTTTATAAGATAATGTGTATAATATTAAGAAAAATAAATTTGATAGATCTGTTGTCACTTGAAACTTGATTTATATAAAAGACGCAAATGAATTCATACCAATAAATTATGGGGACCATTGATAAAGGCAAATCTCATTCGTCATATTGATGGTTACCACGGAGCTTCCTATGATGGGACATTTAGGCACATTTAGTTTTCAAACCAGTTAACAAAATTAAATCCAACGAGATAAATTTTTCAGCTCTTGGTCGGCTAACTACCGGTTTCATATCTTAAATATACTCCCACAAGATAAATTCTTCGTCTCTCATTCGCCTGGCTAGGTTTGTGTGAGTTACGCTAAACTTAGAATACGACGAGATAAATACTTTGGCACTCTGTTGGACAACTAAGATATTTTGTGAATTATAAAGTATGTCACAATCTAATATTAAAATCAGATTTTAAATGTAAAAGGATTTAATTTGTTTTACATAAATTGAAAATGCTCGTTCAAAGAAATATAAATACTGTTAGAACTTATTTTTGAAAGGTCCTTTATTAAGCAAAAACTTAGTAATTTTAATTTTTTTTAATAGCAGTTTCAAAAATGCCTTGTTTTGCAATCACATTAAAACCCTCAACAAATATACTTTGTTACAAAATTAAACAAATTTGAAACTTCAACTACTTGAAATCAACATAGATTTTATTATCTCAAAAGGAAACAAAATGAAAAAAATTAAAAAAAATAGCCACATACATATACACACACACACTTACTCATCAGCACCGCAATGCAGTTACTGTTACTGTTGTTTACTTAAATTGTTAATTTCCATATCGTGGCAATAAATCAACTTTACAAATCAATGGCAGCTTTGGTAAAATTCAAATACACTTACACACATTTACACTTTGTACTTGTAGTAGTATGAGTATTAGAACAAGTGGTAGTTGTACAAGTAGTAGTGGTAGCAATAGCAGTAAATTTCAACTCATCATACATTGAACGCATATACTTTACGAATGTGCGTTGATAATGTTACTGATAATGATGGAAATTCTGACACTAACGCCCATATCCTGTTACACCAGCGACAATAGCAACAAAAGGCAAGGCTTAAAAAAATATTATGTTTCCTTTTTAGATTTAGTGATGGCGTTGACGATGATGACGTCGACTTCGTTATAGAAAACCAGGCAAACCCATCACTATCTGTATAACTAAAAGCTGTCGTAACTCTAAACATAATTAGCTTAGTTGAAGAGAACATATCAAGTTTTATGCTAAAATACACGCACTAACATATACATACTTATGAAACTATACAAAATTACATACATACATATACATATGTACATATACTCATATACACTTAATCATGTCCGGCAACCAAAGGATATTTGTTTTCTCTTTTTGTAATAGATACAAGCAATTGTTTGGGGAAAGTATTGAGCGCATCTTCTAACACTTGTCGAAATTATAACAAAAAAAAAAAGGAAAAACAAAATACGTGTAAATGATAGTTAAATTTAGGTCTCGTTTGTCGAAAATTCCCATATGAGCTATAATTTAACAAATAGGAAAAATAGCCCACTATATAACAAGAGAAACAAAATCTTTAGTTGATGTAATTTATAGACTTAACAAGTGGAAAAAAAATACAAACAAAAACATTAAATACGACTATGGTCAGTAAGAGAATAATGTTAAACATAATATGTTAGATTGATGGTGTTATTTTGTTTAGAAGCTAAATGAATTTGATATTGTCGATGAAAAATGGAGCTATGAATGAAAGAGCTATCTTTAGCAATTTCTATTTGTATAATATTAAAATGAAAAGGAAAAAAGGCTGAAATGTTTGCTACTGGAACTTAATGTGTTATTTTAGAAGTAGTATGATTTATTTAGGAATACAGTATTTAAGTCAAATATATACTATAGTATAGGCGTAATCTTACTATGGTATAGAGCTTATTTTCAAAAAGTTATATGCACAGAAAAAAGTAAAAAAACGATTTTAATCATTAAA
>MINK01041949.1:0-13586 GCA_001735545.1 Phormia regina
TTTTTTTTTTTTAAAATTTAAAAAAAAAAAAAAAAAAAAACTAATTTATTTTTTAACATTATTTATAACAAATGATGAAGAAGCAAAAAGAAGGGAACAAATGAAAATTCTCTTTATTATCTACGAAATTTTCTTGGCAGTTTTCAGCTGTGATTGATTAAACAGCCATTACAGTTGACCGCATTGCCCAAAAGAAACACTGTATTTTTACACAAATATTTCAAACACCCTCCCCTGCACCCATGATGATGGAGTTTTTGGCTACTAACTACAACACGACTACATTTAAAGGAAGATGAAAATAAAAAAATAAAAAATAAAAAATAAAATAAAGAAAAACAAAACGAAACGAAAGCAAGAAAACAAGTATTGTTTTAAAAGAAAATCTTTTCAATGGAGGATTAAAATGACGTGAATGGATGTAATTTTATGATTGATATGAACAAGAATTTCATTTATATCTGCTCACACCGTGTTTAAATGCAATACCGATAACGATACATATAACGATGCATTAACACTGGACAGTAGAATAATGACACACGAATTTACAAAAAAAAAAAAAAAAAATACGACAAAATAATTTTATGAATGAATACTGATGTCAGAACAAATAAAACAAAATTTATTATTATGTATGTAGGTATGTACAATGTATATTGTGAATGTATTTATCCGACAGACAATGTGATAATGCTAAAAGGATTATATCTGCAGTTTGTGTTTATCTACCGTGGGAAAATCATTTGAAAGACATTAAATTACATAAGGCAAACGAATGCACTGAACAAATATCTATCTTTTCAAATATATACATTGATCCCTTTTATGAAAAGTCAATAAGAATTTATAATGTAATTTGAACAACGATTTAACAGATGATGATTAATTACAAGATGCCATTAAGGAATATAATTAAAATAAAGTTTATTTAAACTTATAAGAGTTAATGATGTAAATTTTTTTTGTGCTAATATGGAAGGGAAATTAATTATAGAACAAAGGGCTAACAAATATTTTTAGAAAATTATCTGCTGAGGACATATAATGAAGTTTCATGCTTTGCATCATTATCCCTAAAGGAGAAAATACTACACAAACATTGTTACGGCATTGGTCAAAATTACAGCAGCCGGTTTTAGTTTCTAATACTTTGTATTAGATGAACCTGTTCCTTTATACGGCGTTGGCTTAGGAGAAGAAATCTCCCTTTTTAACCGTTTTGGACAGGTCATTAGAACTAACTAACCGAAAACAAAAAGACTTTATGCAGAATTAAATACGATAATACGATTTTGTATAAACCAATAGAAAATTGTTTCATTTTTGTATATCTTTTAAAATACTTTATATTTTTTTGTTTATATCGGTGACCTGATTCCCCGACTACGAACAGCGTTAATTTTCTAACTCTGCTTTACAGTTCTAACACGCTTATCAATATCACAAGTTGTCATTGCCTCGCGAGTTGCTGGATTGCTCATTAGCTTCTGACTGGTTAACTGCTTCTCAAATGGAATTTGATGATTGTTAGGATTCATTTAGTACTTAGCGGAACATTGGTGGCTTTAGGTGTCAAGTTGGTACTCAACTGGTATGAGGAACAGTCTTGCCCATGCTTACCAATTTCCGAAAGGGATATAAGTGAGAAACGAGTAGAAAAACAACTAAAAGGGCCGGCTTTTATTTAATAAGCGAAAAGGAAAAATGGGGCTAATTGACTTTAGAAATAGCTTCAGAGGAAATAAAAACATATTATTTTATTATTACATTATTAGGAACCAGGAAATAGGTGTTTTAACTTCGTAATAATTTTTATCTATGCATGAATATCTCTAGTTTTTCCTTCTATTAAGACAAAGATATTTTATCTTTAATCAAAGTTCAAAGGTTAAAGTTGTACGTAAAACCTATGAGGAACAAAATTATAATTTAAGTGTAATTTTGAACATAACATATTACTCCTCATAAGATGAGGTATTTGATTCTTGTTCTTTTATGTGTAACAATGTAATAATTATCCCATAAATATATGTTTTTCTAGACCCTATTTTTGATTTTGAGTTGATCTAGCTATGTATTCCGTCTTGTAAAATAGGATACGGCTCAAATTGGACAAATTTTGCCCAATATTTATCTAAGATAAAGTTTTTTTGTAGTAACATAAAAAATGGCGGTTATTGATTTGTCATAGTTTAAGATCCATAAAGTATATATATCTTGGTCTTGTGAGTCGATCTAAAATCGCAATTATTGACCTTATACAGAGGTTTGGGACTGAGTTTGAGGAAAAATCGGCTTAATAAACAAAAAAGTTATGGGTAAGTTACAAGGAACCACACTGTGCTCCTAAAATCCATCTGTTCCGCTGATATTCTTAAAAAAAGCATGTACGGTACGAAATTTGAAGCATTCGAGGGCAAATATAAAATCGAAAAACAAAATAGGCATGGTCTACCCACTTTTAACCCCACACCGTACCATATGGGTAAAACACTGTAAGAACAACAAAGTATCCTTTGTACCTTCATTTCATAATTTGTTGCTGATACCTCTTAAACAAAACCATGTAAAATAATGAAATTTTATACGTTTACTTCGAAGATCGATGTAAAATTAGAAACCAAAATGTGGGTTGCGCCCCGCGTACTTTACCACCTACTTTTCATCATTAAAAATTAATGAGAATTGTACGTATAGCTGGAGAGCCGTGTAACTTTTTAAAAAATGGGGGTTGATCCATTTTTGTGTATAAATATTTTAAGAACCAATTTCAGTTCGAAAACAAAAATGGACGCAGGCTCACCTGCTATATATATTCTAAAATTTCAAAAACTTGATGATAGTTATAACAGATTCGGCCGAGCCGAATATTTCATTCATGATTGTTTGATATTGGAAATGAACAAAATCGGTTATTAAACGAAAAAAATCATGGAAAAAATAACGTGTACTATAACGAAGTAATTCGAAGATCAAAATAAATTTGGAAACCAAAAACGTGCATGGTCCGTAACTTTTTAGTTGATTTAATGTGTGTTTGATCAAGATGAGTAAAGAAAAAGATGTACGAGCAATCAAAATTGGTCCTACAAAAAATTGGCCAAAGAATTAAATGTATCAAACATTTTGACCATTTATAGGAAATATGGTTCGGGAAGAAAAACCAAATATGTTGAAAGCCAAGAAAATTTAATATATTGAAAAGAATTCCAAACACATCGAGTAGAAAAGTACACCTTTTAGCTCAGTACTTAGGCTATTTGGAGCTAAAAGTTAATGCGAATTTAATAACATGTAGAGTCCAAAATATTCCAGACTGGAATGCTGCGAAAAGGATTAGAAGCCAAGAATAGGGTACCGAGATTAAAATCAAATTTTATGCAAAAATACTCATATCTCTGACAAATTTTCTGCAGTTTCCTGATCAAAATTTGTATGTTAATGATGCTTAAGAATGTTCATCGAAAAGCTGTCGACATTTTTTAAAGGAATCTTGGTTTGGCCAGATTTATTCAGTTGCAGGAAGACATTTGTTACAGTTAGTTTTATAAATTCCATAAAATACACCAAAAATTGATTGCAAAAAAAGTTGTTTGGCTTTTGTAAGAGAGCATAATGGGTCTAAATATTTTTGGTCCAATTTGGCATCATGTAATTACCTAATAACGCTCTGGAATGGTACCAAAATCATTTCGCAATTTTTGGTCCAAAAGATCTCAACTCTCCAAATTATCCGAAACTAAGAACAGTGAAGAGATAATGGACTTTTGTGGAAAAATAAATGAAGAACACTAAACAAGTGTCCCAATATGTCGAAGGAGATGGGCAAAATGCTTCAAAAAAGTGGCTGTAACAACTACAAAATCACAAATGAAAGGGTTACCAAAAAAAGTCTGCAAGTTCAGAAGTAGTTGTATCATATAGGTTAAGATTTTTTCGATCGCTTTCCTTATATATCATACGTACTAACAAATTTAAAGTATAATTTTATATAGCAAAACTTTTTTTATATTATTAAGTTTATCAAATATTTAAGATTTATAAAAGGAAAAAAAATTTTTTGTTTAAATCTAATTCTTACTTGTATACAACATTTCTTTATCACATCAACAAAATAATTTTAAAGTTTATCGAGTCCAGACATGGTTGGTTTGTTGGTAAAATTCATTGCATCACTTCACAAACAGCAACAACATTTCGTTAACCACAGTTGTTTGGTTGTGTTTCAAAGCAAAAAACCAAAAACAAAAAAACAACTACAATAAAAGCAAACAAGTAATATACATTCTATCAATGTTGTACAAGTACAAGGACAATGACAGCAACTACTTCAACAATTTTATTTGTATAGAGAACAAGTAAATTTTAAAACAATAGACGCATGTCGTGTTATACAAAAACCGCATGTTTCTATAGCATCAAATCCGCATTCGTTTATGCTGTTTACGGATTATTGGTTAAAATGTACATAACTATACTCATATATATGTATGTATATATGTATGTATGTGCATACAAGTAAGAATATAATCAAACCACCCATACATAACACTCACACAACCATACGCACTTACTTACCACCTTAGTAAAACAGGCATTAGACACATTTGGCAAAAATGTTTATTTGGGTGTATATTGGGATGTCTCCGGAAGTCATCATCATCATCATACATTTCAGGAAGAATATATTTGTAAAAGTATATACATAGGTGAAGATATACATAAGGATTGCTTTTACTTTGTATCTATGTGTAAGTACGTATCTATATATGAATATCTAAGTGCGTAGTTCTGTTTTTGTGAAACTTTGGTTGATTGTGGTTTTGTCTTAAAATGTAACATACATTCTTATGTTTGACCAACCATAAAATGCTGTTGTTGTATAATTTTTTTTTCTTTCCTTCTTCATTTATGTGGAACTTTTATTAACGATATGGTTTAAATGAGAGTAAAAGATGAACATTTGTTTTGGTAAGATGATATAAATTAAATATAGTACATTCTATAAATTTAGTTACTATGATCCGATTTATTGTTATCTTAGTTTTTCGGATAAATATATTTATTGATAGGACATTATTTGATTTGATGCTGCAAATAAACATGTTTGTCGAAACAAGATTAGTGGAATAAATAATTTAATGGCAGATGTGGGAAAGCTGAAGAAGGATTCAGAAGGAGTATCTCTTGGTCCTTTTGGAAGACTCCTTCGTAGAACAAGTGCTATGGAGAAACTGGTCTGATGAGGAGCACAAAATCAGTGTAATTTCATATCATGCTGATTTCATCTTTTGCTAAAATAGAGTAACTACAAGGTGATTTTTCTGAAAGCCTAAGTTCTCCTCTGAAACTCTTCCATACAATTCAATTTAATCCGAGTAGTAGTATTTTAGATATAGATTTATTACCAAAAATTTTCGATTTAATCTCATGCTCAGAACCATGTAAAGGATCATCATCCGAAATCTGAACTGAACGAAAGAAGTTACGATTTTTTGAAACTTTAACGTACTCAAGGTGGTCAAATTTGACATCCTGTAGATTATCTTGTGCTATCGTAGGGTGACTACAATACGCTTTTTCTGAAAACTTAAGTCCTCCTCTGCAATTCTTGCATACAATGCTATTTAATCCGAGCAGTAGTTTTGGAGATATAGATCTATTACTAAAAAATTTGCGTTTGACCTCACAGTACGACTGGCTTAAAATTAGTTCAGCTAGATTCGGCAAAATCTAGTGCAATAGCCGTCATACACAATGTAGGAGGCGAAAAAGCTTTTTTAGTCAATCGTAACAAAAAAGCAAAGAAATCTTGGAGCTAAATAGTAGTTATAAAGAGGCTCAGAATAATGAGTATGGATATATTCGAAAGAATCTAAGGCTCTAATCCTTAGATGGTGGAGACCGGTGTAAAATTAATTGCAATGGCCGTTTTATCCAGCCGAACAAAGAGAAGAAAACAATGAAGATTTCTTAGTCTGAACAAGGAGGCTAAAAAAGTCTTATTTCTAGAGAATTGTAAGCATAAGCACCTTATAATGGGGCACAGAAAAAGTGTGCTCATATTTTGTAGAATATTTGACTCTACCAGTGTTATCTTGGGAATATTTTATTTGTTCTAAAAACTGCTCATAACAATATGAGAACAACGTCAAGAGTTGCATGGAAGTTCAAATGCTATACCATTAATGGTAGAGGGCCAAAGAAACCGAAAAATCCTCGGAACAAAAGGTTGAAACTGGCAAAAAATCTGTCAGTGCTAGTCTGGTATTAGATCAATTATCATCCGAAAAAAAAAAATTAACTCCACATTAAAAAAGGCAAACATGAAGATAAATAGGTACTCATATCACTTTCACATCTTTAAGGGGTCTTCAGATGTAGTTTACTGTGAGTGATATAACAAATGAAGACTTACTTCCCTTAACATTCGAAAAAATTTGGTCATAAGGCAACCATTCTCGACTATCAAGAAGGTAAGTAATACCAGGACAGGCTACCTTAAGACCTCCATTAAAAGATTCAGATCTGGTTATGACAGCCCTCTACAATTCAGAAAGCCACTTTCAGTAGGCTTAAGAGTTTTCAGAAGTATTCCTTCACTAGCAATGGAACAAATAAAAATTAACTTTCGAAAAAGACTGATCATAAGCTATCCAAAGCAAAATTTGAAGATGACCAACCATTCTTGACTGCTAAGAAAGTGAGTCATACACCGACAGGATCCCTTAAAAAGTTCATTTAGAGAGTTAGATCTGGGGACAACAATGCTACAACTTTAAGAAGGCAAATATGTTGATAAAGCTAGAATATCTTTAAGAAGCTGTCATAAATAAGGCTGTTCTAGATGGAAAGAGATAGAAAAAGATGAACTTTGATGGATCAGTACTGATTGACGAAATGGTCAGGTGAAGCATATTTGAAAGCGCGTGCTGGTCAAAAGAAGTCAAAACTGACAATTGTGGCAACGAGAAATCATTTGAGACAAAACAACGAGAAATCATTTGAGAGAAAACAACGAGAAATCATTTGATTTTCCTAAAACAGAAATTTGCCAAGTGCGATAACATTTGTCTAAAGGCGATACTTGATGTTTTACCAGCATCTGAATTATCCCTAAGGCCGATAATGTTACATAATCAATGAAAACTATACTGATTATATTGGCCAACTAAAACGAGGGTCTGGTTGCAAGTTAGTGGAAGTTAGTAGCTTATCTTCTTTGTAAAGAGTACCTCAGGAAAGACTTTCATTTGCTTTAGACCAGGAGTGCCTCAAGAAACTGGAGTCGCCGGAAGTAGCTGAAAAGCGTTCTTGAGCAGGATATAAGAAAGTTGTATAGACTCTTCGATAGTTGTAGCGAATTTCAGGAAAAATTCTAAGGTGGTCTTAAAGCTAAGGAATTTATAGTGGGGAATATTAAAAAGAAATAACGGAAGTAACTCCGTTTGAAGAATACCAGGTGAAACTCAGGATCCTGAAAGGCCATGTCGTCTAGTCTAGGCTTGTTAGCAGCTGCAGTCTCTTAGAATATGAATTAGGTATAATCGATCACCTTAATATTGTTGGCTGAAAGCTGAAAGTAAAAGTAATATGAAACAATTTTAAAGAACGGATCAAGAACTAATCATATATGAAATAGTAGGGCAGACTGCAAATTATCAAGGCTCTTATTGCTGAAATACAAATCTACTATTAGATATAAAAAGGAGAAACCTAAAAACCATAATAAGTATATTGACAGCTAATTGTCCAATAAAGAAAATAGGAATGCAATTGAGGGGTAGGTATTTTAAATATTTGCAGAATGTGTGTAGTTGAGTAAGAAATAGAAACAATGAAGTATATTGTATGACACTGTTCATGTCTACAACGGATTAGGCGAAAATGGTTAAGCAGTCGTTCCTTCGTTGGTGTTTCCAGCATCTATCTACGAATATTCTGGCTAAGGAAATGAAGCTGGCTTAGAACACATGTAGTAAGGCGTTGAATTTTGTTTAATATCTTCTGTTATATCCATCTCACTTCATCATTTTTGACCTCAAACATTAATTTACCATATTACGATATTTCTCTGCTATATATTATTATTCCTCCGGAGGAACTTTCCACGGACCAATCTTGTACTCAGCCCTTCTATTCTTATTCATCTACTTCTATCCTATAGAAAGTGTCCATAAAAGACTTACACTATTGCATTTTACACTTAGGGTAGAAGGGGGAGCATTCGACATATGAGTTATTGAGTCAAAAAGTAAGTGGTTAATTTTTATTTCCAATTATACCTACTAGCTTACCAGGAAGGCAAAGTTTTTGCTGGGATGTTATAAACCTGATAGTAAAATATTAGAATTTGCAAAACTGCAGATGGGGCAATTTAACTTATCCTATAGGAACGATGTAATCAGATAAGACGCTTTTACTATCTGTAGATTTTTTGCTGTACACAAACGCTCCCCAGTGCTAACTGATTTCAAATAAAAATCATTTAGTAATTTTCCCATGCATAGATTTTGTGTCGCCATTCTTAATTGAATTTTTAATTTATTTTACAAATTCATAATAAAAATTAACTTAAAAGGGCTTCAATATAAGCCAATATATCCAGGTTTTTATTATTAAAGAAAGTTTATTGATACCGTGAACCATTTTGATATAGATATAGAATTTTATGCCAATAAGTGTCGAATGCTCCTTAGTCTACTTTTATAAAAATAATTTAGGAAAATGTGTGACATTTTAATCGAATGCCCATCTCATAAAGAAAATAAAAAAGAACAGAAATAGAGGCTCGAAATTAAATCAAAAAATTTTTGCCAAATAGTTATACAATAAATATTGTTTATGACATTGATAACGATTTACAAATCAAACTAAAAATATATATATATTAAATAAATCTGAGATTATGAAATTATTATACAATTCACGTTATACTAAGCGTATGTTTGATATTTACAATATTACGTATACGCTTAGATTGACAAAGAAACAATATAAAATAAACACAAATAAATTTTCCACATTATCAAAAACGATACATAATTTTAAAATCTTCTTATACACGTTCAAATATGAATTTACAAAGTATGAAAGAAAAAACTAAAATATTTCCATATGCAGCACAAAATATTGAAATTATTCATATACACAATAGTGTATACATGTGCAACTAATATAACATGTATCCATATGAATACATATAACGAACATACAATATTCATTGCGTCTATGTATGTAAGTATGCGTGTATCTGTAAAGCCATTCATCAAATCCTTAAACAACACATTATAGCTTTATATAATGCTACCTCGTAATATTTATGTGAAAAACAATCTATGATAGTGTCATAATCATATTTGCATTAAGTTTTATACATAACAGCTAAACAGCCAACCAAACATTCATATACATATGCATGTATATACAACAAAGCAACAATAAAAGAACTATCAATGTATTTTTGAAAACAAAAACACAAAAAAAGTGCACACAAACAAATAATAAAATAGAAGCTACGCGTATGAAGATTAAGTATAGTGTGAACATGAGCGATTTAGGAGAAGAATAAAATATTTATGCAACATAAAAAGATGAATGTGCATTTATGCGACTATATATTGTGTAATGCGTAATCAGAATTTTATTGACTAAGTTTTCTTTTTATGTATGTAGGTATTTATGTAGCCAGCAAAAATGAACTGAAAAAAGTGCTGAAAAAGGCATTAAACCAAATATTGTTTTATAATTGGAAGGAAATATTTAATACTAAAAAAAGGGCAGCATTGAATCTTGAAATAATTATTCTCAATCCCTCAATAAATAAATTTTTCTTTTAGAAATGGTTTAATATCACTTTGATAAAAATTTCAGAAGTTCTTTTATTAAACCATATTTGTCACTGGTAGGATGTAATTCTTTTATGATTCATGTATATTTATTTTTATGTTCTTTAATTAAAATCACAAAAAAATATATGGAATGATGGAGATGTATACTTCTCGAAGCAATTCCTCGTTTTTTGAGTATGTTTTAAATTCACTTTGATTTAAGAGTGATTTCATATCAAAACGGATAAAAAAACAGACATTTTCGGATTTGATATCACCGAGTTAAATGAAATTCGCTACAGATATTCTGTATTGCAATACTACACTAATGTATACTTTTTATTTTCTATGGCTTATGAGTAACTAATAATTGGATTTTATTTTTGTCCAAAACTCCTTTTGTTAATTGTAATTAAAAATTGAAATGTCTGTCGAAATCCCTAATTACGATTACTACATCAATTATATAAAGAAAAATATATAGAGAAAAACTGCAAAGGATGTTGGTTGGACTGACAAGAATTCGTCGCTATTTTGCTTAAAACCTGACTAACTAACTTCATGTTAGCTAATTTTTATTACGAATTTTTAAGTGACCAAGGACGTCGAAATAACCCCATCCCATGAGGTAGAATCACCAAGTAATGGGGGCAGATTCGTTTTAATACAACACTCAAAAATTGATGTGTTTAATTGATTTTTTGTAAAATAAATCAAAATTCAATTTATAATGGCGACCTAAAATTTATAGATGCGAAAATCACTTAATGATTTTTATTTGAATTCAATAAGTACTGGGGAGACTTTATTCTGAAAAAAAAAAATATTTACAAATATTAAGAGCTTCGTATCTGATTACAACGTTTCTGTAGGATAATTATATTGGTCCACCAGCAGTTTGAAGAATGTACCCGAAGACACAAGAGTGTTGAAAAAATTTCGGCACAACTGCATGTTGAAAATTTTAAAATTTGATAGATGAAAGATCTGTGAAAGAGGAAAAGGAAATAAATTATAAAAAAAAAATACTTTGTTTTGAAGATAATTGTCAAAAATGTGTGTGCCCCTATGAGGAATTATCCCGCTTCTATCCAACTCATATGGGATTTTTTATAACCCCAATACTGGAAAAGTTTTTGAGATATTAATATGGTGCTTAAAAAGGAAAATACAATATTAAATCCCAACATGAAATACGTACCTCGGGAGCTTACATCTATTAACAGCCGTCTAAATGAAATATTCAGCTGAATAGAGTTTAAAAACTTAAAGAAACTATGAAAATATTCCCCAGTGCTCCTGATAAAGGAATCTAAAAAAAGTACGTCAAGTTTATCTTTCAAGAAATAATAGAAAACTTAGATTGAATGCAAATACAGGTTGAAAATTATGTGGAAAGAAACAGATCTGTATTCTGAACTTACAAGACTTGAAGCTAATAGAGTACACATTTGTAGCACCATGGGTTTAATATTATAATATATTATAATTAATGTTATTAAAAACTTAAAAAAGCTGAAAAATGTATATGTTATTTTATTTTTTCTACACTTTTTTCTAATGAGACTATTTTTATAAATTCTGCAACATTTTTATTATTGTGACTTTCAACAGTTAAACAGTGTAGTCGAATTTTGATGACAAAATTTTTAATTTTTGAAATTTGCACCCCAAATTTTTAACGTCGTATTTTGAAAAACAAGAGCGAAAAGGCAGTTTTTCACAAACAGTTTCACTTAAAAAAGCATGAACTACTGCGTGAACTTATTTTTTTTTTATTTTTTATTTTTTTACGCAATTAGATCGAAGGAAAAACTAATTTAATAAAAAAAATGTGAGTATCAAAAAGTCGATGGATGAAAACCATTTCAAAAAATCTTCTAAATTTGTAATAACTCTATTAGTTTTACCCTTCTCTTAGCTGAAGTGGAGCTTTTATTTAGCGTTATGGATTTAATTCAAAACTAGTGGCGAAAAAATGGATGGAATTTGGTAGTAGTATTCTTTCAATAAGAGATTGGATAAAATCAACAATATAAATTTAAAAAATCATTAACTAATACTACTTTGATTTAAGAAATTTATTTTATGTTATTTTTTTTTTTTTTTAATCTGAATATAATATAAATTTAAAATATAAAATAGGTGATAATGGTTTCATCTTTCAGATTCATTAAACCTAACTTTGCCAAATATATTTCTCAATATTTTAATATTTGTGGATCTGTTTAAACAACTTTATAAATCTTGTTAAACAATGTAAAATATCGCAAATATTTAATATAAATAAAATATAAATTTTAAAATGCTTGAACATTTTATTAGATATATATTAAATAAATTCTTATAATTAGAAGATTATACTTTGTGTTCACTCAATTGAACAGTTTTACAGCTCTAATGCCAATTATCAACGCCCCCAAAACTGCAACTATCTTAATAGACTAATTATCGTTTAAATTTATAATAATTCGTTAGCCAATTTTTAAGCGATTTGATTGCTAAAGGGAAGTTCTTAAACAACAAAATAAAACTCGTAAAAATTAACAAATATATTTATTTGATAAAAAAGGGAATACAAATTTTATTCCAAATAATAAATATTAAAGCTTAAATCCGGTTCGAATGACCACATTTAAACGGGTAAGAATGAGTTTTTATTTATAGTAATTAAAACCCGAAAATACTGCGGGCTATACTGTTTAAGCTTTTTGGCGAGAAATCACTTGATTGGGAAATGTAACAGCAAGGTCCGCTATAACAAATGTGGTGGTAAACACCACACTACCCTGCATGGCCTCAAACGTATTTTAAAAGATTTGTCGAAACGTTCTTCAACTCCTAGCTCAAAAGAGTTTGAGGCATCCATACCTGCTCTCAAACGTTCTCTCGTTACAGCTACCGTCTAATCAGCATTGCCAACATCTTTGACAAAGACAATTGTTCCCACTTTGACTACCTCTAGGATTGGTATATCCTTTGTGCAAGAGTCCACATTGACCCATTTAAGATTGACGATTAGGTATACGTAAAAGTTGTGATCTCCTATAATAGAGATTCAGTCACTAGTTACGAAGAATGCGGCAGGTGACTACCGAATTACTGAGAAACCCTTACACAGCCACGATGGGTGTAGCAGTGAAAGGAAAAATTTGCAGAATTTCCCTAAATTTTATTGTAATTTGTACACCACCATATTACAACCAAACGTTATCCATGTTGATGGAGGCTCACTAATAGCACAGCCTTCTACACTTGGTTGGGTTATTAATGGATCCGCAAATTAGTTAAAATTTAGTTCAATTATTTTATACCTTCCTTTAATTACTCTTTTTAACCCAATCATTTTTGGAACACATGAAAATAATTGTAATTTTTGTTTTAAACCCTAATAAATAAAACTTAAATCCGGTTCGAAGGACCGTATTAAAACGGGTTAGAATGAGATGGGAAGTTCGTGTTTACGGGTTTTTATTTATATTAATTAAAACCCGCAAACACAAACTACCCATCTCTTTCTAAACCGTTTAAATATTCTGCTTTAGTTTTTCAAACAACATAAGAGAAGCGACTCACTCATCGCCTCTTTAAATATAAGATTTCATTATATTGATCATAAGAGTAAGTTGTAAATTTGGAAATTTTTAAATATTTATGACTAATATTGCATAGTAAACCAAAACATATCTATTTGGTTTATAAATCTGATTTTATAATTCAAACTTTCATTTCAACGCAATATAAGATTTCAGT
>MINK01042074.1:0-15395 GCA_001735545.1 Phormia regina
AGTGCATAAATACATGTGAATCTTAGTATCGACATAATATTCTGCAATAGTATTTTTATAGTATTATAGTATTTTTATTTTCCACTTAATACAAGTTAGGTCCAGAATTGCCTCCTTCCCGAATTTTGGTACACATAGGCAATGGTGTAGGGTATCATATGGTCGGTCTTGACCGACTATACCTTCTTTCGTTTTTATCTTGATATCGAAAGTATTATTAGTTTAAATTATATTATCCTAAAATATTTTAACATAAAAAAGCAATTATAATTTTTTTTCATGACCATTTTCATGTTACAGTTTAGTAACTTTTCTGTTGTATACACTTAGTGACGAATTTAATGCAACATTTGATTTCCTTTGTTATCCTTTATTAATGTCACGTATAATAAAGTCAAATGTCTTTAAATAAAATACAAGACAAAGACGCAATAAAAGTGAATAAACGAATTATAGTCGCACCACACGAAAATAAGGAGATGTAAAGGACCTATGAAATAAACAACACAAATAAAGAAAAAACGCACACTAAAAAGTTCAATGAACAAATCTATTTACTCAAAAAAAGTTCATTGAACTTGCATACAAAACCTTAAGGATATTTTTTCCCAAAAAAGAAATAAAAATAAAATAAAGAACCAAGACAAAGACCTTTAACTTTAGCCAAAAAGACAACATACAATAAAAACAAGAAGCATATTTAAGGATATTTTGGTCGTTCAAACTCTCTTTTTTTTTTTTTTGAGTAAAATTTTTACACTTTGATCGGCTCAAAAAGTATAATTGAAAGATATTTAGGAATGTGGTACAAGATAATGACAGTCCTACAAAATACCGTAAAGTAGTAGGAATGAGTTCAGAGATAAATTTTATTTCTTAATGTGTTAAAGAATGTATTATATGTGATAATGATTATACTGATGATGATGATGATGACTATGGTGACGTCTATCATGAAGATGACAAAATTGAATAAGGATACGACAGTTACACAAACATTACCACATATGTATACTAACATACAAACATACACACTCACACGGTTACATATAAACTCAAAAAAATTACATAGAAAAAAAATAAATAAAATAATAATCAAATATCGATCCAATTGCGTCTGGGCTTCTTTTTATTTTATATTTTTTTATTCTCTGTTTTTGCCATTTTATCCAACTGCGTTAGCTAGTTGACTTTGTCAGTCAGTCACCTTTTAACGTCTTTTAATTTTCTTGCAATTTATTCTCTCTACCGCCCCCGAAAAATATAAAGAGCATAAGCTCGTTAAGTTAAAGAACTCAAATAAAAAAATAAAATTGTATAAATTTTCTTGTTACAACTATAGTAATTTTTCTATTAAGGCTTAGACAAGTTTGTTTTAATTTTATATATTTTTTTTTATTTTGAAGATTTAAGGCTAAAATGTTTTACAGTTTCCTTTACAGACTTGTTATTAATTTGTGTATGTGTGTTAAAGTTTTTTTGCTTTCATTTTTTAAACTTTTTTCCATAGCATTTATATGCATGTATGTGTGTGACTGTTAATGGACATTTGATAATTGAGGACGTCTGTCAATACGTTTTCTATTTGTAGGTTTGTTTATTTTGGCGGTAAACTAATTTTCAAACTTTTATGTGCGTTTTTTTTTCGTGTTTTAAATTCTATTTTTATTTTTTATTTGCTGTGTCCTTTTTATGTCATTAAAATTATAAAATGTCTGTGGTTTGTCGCAGACGATACAAGACAATTTAATGGGCAGAGATTTTTTTTTTTGCTTAGACATGGCCCAATTGTTTTTATTATGAGAGCGAAATTTAATAATATTTGTGTATAAATTATGATCACTTGAAAATAATCATGATTTATGAAATATTAAATTTAAGGATGAGGATTCTAAAATCGTTTGAGACAGTGTTTTTTTATATAAAAGAAGAAATTTTGTGTAAATTTAGATGTGTAGGAGATTAAAGCTGTAAATTATTTTTGAATTCTCTACTAAGAGGAAATTGACGTTCCAAAATTGACAACGGCTGTTGTTATAATGATTATTATAAAAATCTTTGATAAAACGTTAGCTAGACAAATGAATTTATTAACAAAATTAACCATAGTTTGTATTTTTTTAAATTAAAATAACATTATTGTAAAAATAAGGTTTTTCGAAAAACTTAAAAAAATTATCTGTAATAAAATCTTAGTTAGATAATAAAAAGTAAAAAAACAAGATTATGATAAAATTCACAGAATTCCCCAAAAAAAAGTGTAATCTTTTTGAACTTTGCCCATAAAGTCCGTATTAGTTGCACGCCTAGAAAAAGTCGTTGGCAAACTATTTATTATATATCATAGCTTATGGAAAAGAATTGTATAACCATGATTTTGGATTTAATAATATATAAGCTAAAGACAAAATATTGACAAAAAAGTATGTGATATTCGTCAAGAGCTATAGTTGGCCCTATTGAATGATTTTACTCCTTTTCTACTGTATAATCAAACCTTATTTTAGTTTAGCAAAAAGGGTTAAAACCTTTTTTTGTCGTACAAAGGCTCAGAAATTAATTTCCAATATTTTGTCGAAACGATTTCCAAAATTTAAAAAAAATTTCTAAGGTACTAAGGAATGCGATCGAAAAAAAAATCTTAACATATATAATATTCAAAAACATGGAAACGGTTGATGATAGAGTTATGAATGTTTTCATGTTTATTTGATAGTATACTACAGATCGTAAAAAAATATAATATTTATTCAAAAGGGTTACCTTTTCCGGTAACCCTTTCATTTGAGATTTTATAGTTGTTTAAGTGACTCTTTTCGAATAGTATGACTATCTCCTTTTAAAATCTTTTATATTTTGGAACACCTCTTTGGTTCTCAATTCTTTTGCCACAAAAGTCCTATATTTCTTCACAGGTCCTAAATCCAGATAATTTAGTCAATTGACATATCTGCGTACAAAAACTCCAGAGCGTTCTTAAGTAGTAATATGATACTAAATCAGACCAAAAATTTGTAGACCCATTGTGCTCTTTAAAAAAATTAAAAAAAAAAACATTTTTTCTTGTAATTTTTAGTACTTATAGAGCGCACTGTAACAAAAAAACTTGCTTCTTTTGTCACAACTGCATAAATCATGCCAAACCAGGAATTCTTTAGGAAATTTCGACAGTTTTACGGTGTTAAACTTATCCTCGAGAATCATCAACATAAAAATGTCATGTGGACCCTTTTCCTACCCATGCCATATTTCCTATCAATGGTCGAATTCTCCTGATACTATTAAAAACCATTAGGAAAAATTTTACAGCAAACGTTTAATTCCTTGGCCAATTATTTGTCGGACCAATCTAGATTTTTGAAATTGTTTAATAATTTATAGCACGTACATCTTTTTCGCAATCACTTTAATGAAACTCACAACAAATCAATATGATAAATAATAACTGACATATTTTCAACAAAAGTTTAAATCTTACAGTCTTTATATTTTAGTCAAATTTGAATTTTAGTGGCATAGAACTTTTAATGTAACAAATTTTACTACCAAGGGAAGAAATCAGGATATTTCTGTAAACACTTTTTCCATTTGATTAAAATTACATCCAATATTTTGTCTAGTTTTTCTCGATTAAATCGCATTACAAACAAAAAAATGTCTATGTCAGTGATACCCTACTTTGAACCCTATAGCTCCCCTCTTAAGTAGTATGTGAAGCCCGCCCTCCTTTAAAAATATAATAAATTAAAAGAAGGACATTAAAAAAACATTTAAGAATACAATTTTATTACAAATAAGACTCAAGTAATTAAATTATCTATTGAACTTTTGCAAATATTTTATCTTTTAAAATATTTTTTCCAGTTCATTATTTATTTCAGAAGTGAATTAATAAATTAATCTCTTTAAATTCATCATTAACTGTAAACAATTTTGAATCAAACTATTCTATTTTAAATATCCTTAAACAATATTTAAATTAAGAAAATTTTAAATACGTATATATTTTTTCATTAAAAAATCTAAATTTCTATAAAATATATATGGATTTATTTTTATTTGATGTCTATATGCATTTAGTATTTTATTTTCAAAAGCTCAACAGCCAGACAGAATAAAACAACAATTAAAAAACGTAAAAAAATATAAACAAATAAAGAGAACTTTAAAATCTTTGAGCTGCATTATACAACACTATACGTATTTATTTATATTTCGTACTAAAAAAATAATATTAATAATAAAAGATAGAAATAAATATAGAAAATACTAACGAAAATATGAATTTGTATACTCAAACTTGCATAATAATGTATGTACTCTCACCCACATTCTCACTCTATGCCAACTACATTTAACAATAGACCATGTTTTATATATAAAAAAAATAAAATAACGCACATTGAAATGCAGTTTGGGCGGGCAAAAAATTGTAGTCCTTTTTGTTGTTGTTGATTTTTGTGTTTTTTTTTTCTTTTTTTTTAAATGCGCCAAATAAATTCAGAGGTATGACAACAATTCGTTGCAATCAACCTAAACACAGAGAAAATGAAACGTCTGTGCAACAAGAGATTTTTAAATATTAATAATATACATACATATATGTATCTGCAGTTAAAAACACATTTGAGTGAGTTTGAGTGTAAGGGGTATTAATGTGTGAGTGTATGAATATGGTTTTTCACTTTATCTTCTTTTTTCAATGTCAATGTAAAAGATGTATTTTTTCAAGTTTTGTTTTTCACTTTTTTTCTATAGTATGCATAAACTGAAGTAGCATTTTAGGCGTTTTATGTTGGAGTTTTTTTTGTATAGATTTTTATTTTAATATATTCTTACTTTTTTTGTTTAAATACTTGTGTACTATGCGTTGTAAGTATTTACATTTTATTTTTTTAATTTTAGTGTCTGTGTCTACATGACATACAGCCAAAAAGATAAACAGACACACAAAACTGGCTGGACGGACAATTTTAAAGTCTGGGCTTTATTTGTATACTTCACGTTTTAGCTGGCTCGAATTGTAACGCACCGTTAGTCTCATTGGGATTCTTTATTTATATTTATTTTTTGTTGTTATTTTTTTTAAGAACTAATTAAAATAAACGTCAAAGCAAGTGAATGCGCCTAAATGCACACACAACATTTTATAGATTCTTTTTTTTTTTACGTACATATTTTCCATTCACAAATAAGCTTTTTATTTTGTAGCTTTTTTCGGTTTTTTTTACATACATTCAAAATTGGTCTGAATGCATTCAAACGCATCGTTTGATATTTTGTAACAGAATTTAATAGAGTAAGAGTGATATTTTATGTTTTTCTATATATTTATAATAGCTATAAATATGTATATGAATTTATACATCATATGTATAAGTACGAAGGCATATAATATATTTTGAAGTTTGAGCATTGCTTTTTAAAAGGAAGTAGAGGGATTTTTTAATATACTATTTATTTGGTTTTTGTTAATAAACATTTAGGAGTTCATTATTTTAGCAGCATAATGAAGAAAGGGCAGTATATTTATTATTATAAATCCGCATAGTAAAGTAAAATTTATATTTAAATAATAATGGTGTGAATGGAATGTGTTCAAACTCTTTCACAAGATATTAAAAGTTTCAAAAATATGATAGGAATCTTTTAATGTTAATTAACTAGAAATCAAGATTTGCGAAAATTTCAATTAAAACTAAGAATAATTTTATTATTTTTTTATTTTATTTTTTTTTTTTTTTCATTTCTTACTTTTGTAGACCGATTTTAATAAAGCATTTAATTCCCTTAAGTAATCGGAAATTGATCATATCAATGTTAATACCTCTAAAAACACGTATTTTTTAAATCATTAACAAAATAAGAAAATTAATTTTTAATTTTAATAGAGGTATACCACGACCATGAATATTAATTTAAATAATGTTTATTTTCAGTAACTGAATATTATAATTTTTCTAACATTTTTGTCATATTTTCTTTTTTATATGTATTTTTATATATTTCGGATATTTTTCAAAATAGATTAGGTACCTTAGGAATGGTTTATCCTTTGTTATTGAAGATAAGATTAAGAGGGTCAAATTATTTTTGCAAATAAATTGTGTGGTTGTACTTATTCCAATTAAATATTAATAAATTTGTTAAAAATATAATATGTTCATTTAAAACCGCGGCAATAATCGAATAAAAAAATATTGTTAATACATTTTTGCATTTGATTATATTCTTATTATATTCTTAACTAACAAATTAATGGGTGTAAAAATTACATTAACCAATTATGGACCGAAAATCCAAAAAAAAAAATATATATATATTTGTGCAACTAAAGGGTTAAATGTATGCACATATCAATTGTATTTAATGAGATCTTTCCAATGTAATTTACGATGGAAAATGTCTAAAATATTCACTTTAGCAAAATATCTTTTAAATTAAAATCATTGAAAATTTTACTAAAATTTCAATTTCGCTAGAATGAAAACAAGTATTCAAAAATTGTTTGCTCAATATCATAAGAGAAATCTTAACAAAAATACAGACATCATAAATTTGTTATCTTTCTCCCTGTGAAACCCTTCAACCTGTCTGTTCCTTGTTTTATATTAAAAATACGATAAATGTAGCAAGTGAAAAAAAAAAAATAAATCATAAAAATATAAACTATATATATACGTAAATATTTACAGAAATATATTTTTTGGTATTTGTAAGCAGCAGACTAAATAAATATAAATGAAATTGGAATCTATATCTAATATCCATATAGGTTCCATCATAATTTCTTAATTCGATAAAATGTTTTCATTAAATAAATAATATTCCTTCACTAAATGATATCTTTAGTTTCAATTTTGTAATAAATATAGCTTTAACTTCTTTTTAAATTATACTATTTGTTTACCCTCTGCTGTGTTTATTAAAGGCCTGCGGATATTTCACATATCGTTTATTCTATACTACCTCATACATGTTAAGGGTTATGTTAGATATTATATTAATGGTTGGGTTTTGGTTTATCGTTTATGTTTTTTTTTTAACTCAACGCGTATGTCACAATATGCAAATATTGCAGTAGAAAATTTTATGTGAATCAAATAAAAAACAAGTAAAATACTAATAGAAATTGTTTTTAATATATTTTTTGTTGCAGCAGCTCTGGTGAGTGCTTATTATTTTGTTATGAATTTTATATGCAAGGTAAAGGATCCTTTGGTACATACGTACATATATGAACATCAAAATAAAATAAATATTATTATAAATTAACAATTTTTTAACGCTCAGCACTCCAAACCCAGTAGAAAATTTTGAAATGTTGTTGTTTAAAAATTCACATTTTCATTTTCTAACTTTTGGGGAAAAAAATTAATATATCAAATTAACCTAGCAGTCTATGGTTAATTAGGGTATCACTAGTCATTTTATTAGCTAAGTATCTAGTCACTTTAACATGGTTTTCTCCTAAGTAAATGATTAATAGGCGCTTCCAAAAATACAAGGTGACACAATCACATCAAGGGTCTGTTAATTTTTTTATGATTCTTCAGTAAAGTGGTAATTACCAATATGCTCATTGGTGACCACTGGAGAGCGGTAGGTGATTATTCTCCAAAAAAAATCACGCTCCAATTTTTATAGTATATTTTAGGTTTGAAATTTAAAAAAAAAAAACTTATTTTTCACAGTTTTCTTCGGCAAAACTGTACTTTATTCAACCTGCAACTGATGTAAAATAGAAAGATATTTGTAAATACATATCGTCAATTCCACGAGAGAATGTTCAAAAATATTTCCTATGTCTTTTGATTTTTTAATTATTTTTATTTTTTTTAATTTCTAATAAATCGCGAATTTATTCACGAAAGTCAAAAAAATCGCAAAAAGAATGTAATTTAATCTTCAATATCTGCACAAGTTTTTAACTGACTTTAATGATTGATATTGCATATGTAAGATGAATATGTTCACTGTAAACGTAAAATACAATTTTAGAATCTATTTTGAAAGAATTTTACCCTTTCAATTATTATTTTTTGCCAAAAAGTACAAAATGATCTGTTTTGGTATAAAATTGTTCACTATTAAAAAAAAATGTTAAAATATTTCTTTTAACTTTTTCATAAAAAAATAATGTTGAAATTTTTATATTTCGTGAGTTTAGAATTAATTTGTTTTTTTTTTTTTGAGTTTAGAATTAATTAATAACATAATTTGTTATTTGTGTTTTAAAACTATTTTTGCAGATTAAATGGTAATGTTTTAAGTAATAAGCATATTTCTCTTCAATAAAAATATTTTAAATCGAAAAGGTGAAAATTTCTTAAAAATGCATCTGAAAATTGCATTCTTGTTGAAAGTGGATATTTAACAAAAAATAAATAAATAAACAAATAAATAAAAATTGCATTTACACAATATAATTTTCAATATTTGTTAAAATAAAATTCAATATTTGTCAATAAAATCTGACTTATACTTAAGGAGTTATAAACATTTAAAGTTACATATTACATACTAAAAGAGGATAATGAAAAAAATTAAAAATCAAAAATTTATACAAAATTTAAACTTTTGTATATAAAAATTTGTGGTATTTTTTTTTTTTTTAATAATATTGCATTTTTAATATAATAAAAGAAAATTAAAATCACAAGGGTAGACATTTTTCAAAAATACATTAGAAAATTGCATTTGCATTTTGAATGATAATATTATTTTTAAATTGCAACATTTATAGTGGAAATTTTATTTTTATATATGCAATTTAAATCATTAAAATCCATTAAAAACTTTTAGAGATATTGAATTTCAAAGTTGCACACTTTTGCGATATTTTAGATTTTTCGAAAAATTAAAATAGCAAACAAATTCGTATGCGTATGTCAAATATTAGCAAAATCAGAAGACAATAAAAAATTTTCATTTATTATAAATCTCTCATGGAATGGATGATATATAATTTTTTACTCATATACATCCCTAAATTATGCCACACATATATTTGTTTAACATCCATATTAAGTATATAAAAATTTGTTCTATTTGTTTTTATATATAGATGGTGGCTGTTGAAAAATACTGGAAATATAGGCTGTCCGTTATACCTTAATTTCATAGTATTCTGCTGATATTTCTTAAACAGAAACATGTACCATATCAAAATTTTGCATATACGTATAGTTTGAGGATTGATGGGCGTTGTATGCCCCATATAAAGTGAAACGTCAACGAAATTTTGTACAAAAAGTAGAATAGAATATAACATTCGCGCTTGTTTTATTTTTATTTTTTTGTTAGCTACATTTTCTTACCAAAACCCCTACAAATTTTTATTTTCTTCACATTTTTTATATAAAATATATTTTTATTATTTTTTTTTTTCCAAAAATAAAAAATGAAAACCATGTTTGTTAAAATTTGTCAAGCGTTACGTAGTTCAACGTCATCATGAACACCACCATCATCATTATCATTATTACAGCCATACATGTATAGAGAAGATCATCGTATACTTTTGTATGCTAATACACTGGTTCTGTTCTCAGTAACTCCCCCTGTACACACTTTTATTTTTCAATCTATTTTATTTTAGTCTGCATATTCATGACAGGTTTTGTTTGCGATTTTTATATTACTTTTATTTCAAATGTTTTCTATTTTCTTTTTACCAACATTGCCGTTAATAATAATAACGTAAAATAAAGGATACTTATATACATGTATATAGAAATTTATATTATTTTCATATTTTGGTGAAATTTTATTGCATATATAAAGAGGTAGAACAAAGAAAAATCTTTAGCATTATTAATACTAATATTAGGACAACAAAACCAATAATTCAAAACTATGATTTTATATCAAGTTATGGCTAAATATTAAACCGTTTTAATGTTTTGTATTTTTAAATAAGTCATGTTTTCTTGTGTTATGCAAAAAAATTCCGTATACACCCTTTACATAAAATGTACAAATAACATTATTTTTTATGTAAAAAAGAAATTGTGCAAAAAATAAAGACAAAAATTTTATAGCATACCTTTAGGTTGTTAGGAAAGTTTTTTTTTTTCGTTGGTTTTTCTTGTTGTCTTGCCCGTGTCAGAGTATAGGATATAAACATATTTTTTCTTAAAATGCCAAAAAATTTGGGGATGGGTAATAGTGATTTTAAATGAATTTTATTTTGCACATTTTAAATTCATATATATATAGACATTTTATTATAAATCGCAAAAGTACAGTTGTCACATTAATTTACCAAAAATATTCTTTAATTTTCTTTTTGTATTGGTTAACATGTTCATATAAATTACACAAGAAAAGTTAAATCAAGTTGAAAATAATATTTGGGTTGGTTACGATAGCTGGTTATCAGGTTATGTGATTATATTGTAATAAAAAAGTTTGTTATTTTTTGTAATACATTTTTTCGTTTTTAATATAACCGCATAATATAACGACTAAGAAAATTTAGAAAATTATGCCATCGATATGTTGCAACCTATTTTTGCATATTTCGGTTGTAATAGCATATTTGTGTTAGCGGCATATTTTTTATATTATTTATTACTTATGTGCATATTTTAGTAAGTTATTGGAAAGTGTAATTTGTTACTGGAAAGTGTAATATATATCCTCATTTTATATCCTATATCAAGTTTTTTGTTTTAGTTTTTTGTGTACAGAGTGACCACTTTAAGTCCGATTGCAGAATGATGATATTTTAATATGAGACCTATGATTAATGAATAATCACAAATATTAAAGGCCGTCTACAAAGTTTTAACATATTTATATTTCAATTATAAAATGAGAGTATTATTTAAGTTGAAAAATCTTTTAAGCTGTTTAAGTGGAATTAAATAGAGTGAATTAAATAGAAAGGACTAAATGTCGCTAATTTTTAATACCTAAAAAATTAATTTAATTTATAATAAAAATATTTGTTTTTTATATATTTTTTATATATTTTTTTACTCTGAACTTTGCTTATATTTATTGAGTTTTGTTTTTTAATACTAGATCAGATCAATATATGTTTAATTTTTGTTTTATAGTTTTAGTCCAATAAAATAAAAATTAACAAATTTCTATACATTCATCGTTGTATAAACAACATGGTTGAAAAGATACTAAATAAAAAAATAAAATAAACTAAAACACAATACACGATTTTATATGAATTAACAAATAAAATAAAAAATAAAAGAAATTATTTTCAATTGGACACATGCAAAAAAAAAAATCGAAACAAATATACATACATAATACATAATATATAGTTGTTTAAATAAAAACAAATATATTTTGTATGTTTATATAGTTAAAAAAAAAACGATAGAAAACTAAAAAAATTTCATTTGTTGTTAAAAAAAGTTATAGCAAAGTTTAATTTTTTGCTTATTTTTTTGATAGTGAGAAAGAGATAGACAAATAGTTACAATGAATATTTAAATATTTTATGAGTTTTAAATAAAAGTGAAAAAAGAGTAGGATAAAAATCACAAATACAAATATATAAATATAAAAAATACGAAAATACAAAAATATCAAAGCAGGAAATCTAGAAACAAACTAAAATTAAAAAAAAAAAAAACTAAAATTGAGGACACGGAAACATGCGACATTTACTAGAAAAACTAAAAAGAGGAATACAACATAAAGTGAAATAAATAAATTTATTTTGTACTTTTTTGTTTATTTAATTGTTTTATTTTTGTAGATATGACAACATTATTGTGCAAAGAAAAAGGATAAATTTGGCAAAATTTTTTTTCGTTTGTTTTAACTGAACTAAAATAAAAAATAGTTATGGAGGGGGAGTTTTTGCGAAAAAATATTTTGCTAAGGGTTAGGAAAAGCTTGGCATTATTTAAGAAGAGCGTTTATATGTGGGCAAAATTTATATATAAATACATGAATAAGTAATTTATGCTTATAGGGTAGAGGGGGGAGCATTTGGTACAGGGGCACATTCATCTTTGCTAATTATTTTGAAAACGAAATAAAATTTTTCGTTTTAACAATTTATTTCCATTTTCTCTATCACAGATCTCTATCAAATTTTAAAACTTTCAACACACATTTCCTTGTGTGTAGACGTGACGTTTTTCCTGCACTCTTCTAAATATTTCTATGTAGGTATTTTCTATGATAACTTTAATATTATTTGGAATTGATCAACGATTTTTTAATATGTTACAAGCCTAATAGTAAAGTAGAAGAAATTGCAACATCTGTTGTAATATTTTTTTAAGAGTCAAAAAATGTAACTTTTGGGGATTACTCCTACTGGGGTACATTTGTGTAACTGCTGGTGGTCCGATTTAACTTATCCTATGGAAACGTTGCAATCAGATATGAAGCTCTTATTATCTATAGATCTTTTAGTATAGTATTTGACACAAAGTTCAATTAAACATCAATGTTTTTACTACTAAATAAAGTAAGCAAAAAAGTGGCGAATGCTCCCCAGTTTGCCCGACCGAATTCCAATTCTAATGATGCTTTCAAAATTTGATAGAAATAAAATGTTAACAATTTGTTAACATCGAAATGAAATTTCAATACTCAATTCAATGGACAAATACGGCTCTATGTACTAGAATATTTATTAGATATAACATTACAAGACTTTTAGTTAAATTCTCTGTTTCCTAATGTTTCATTAAAAATCTAAAGCATTCCAAAAATGTATTTCATATAAACGCTCTTTAAATGCCATAAAATAAAATCATGAAGAATTTTACCCAATCAATTAATTTTTAGTACACAAGGATAAGGAAATTGATTATTTTTAATAAATTAATTGGTTTTCGTAATTAGTTTTTTTTTGTTTATAATCAAACTCTTTTCAATTACTTTGTGAAAAGTGTTTTCATAAAACTAAAATATTAACAAACTGTATTTATTTATATATAATATTTTATATGTAATAAAAAAATGAAGATTAAAAACAAATTCATAGACAAAGAACACGACGAAGAGCAAAAATATTTTGATTTTAAAAATCAAAAAACGTAAGATCAAGAATATTTTCAAATAAAAATTAACTTGTAGAGATAGTTTTAAAACAAAAAAATGTTTAGCAAAAGTAGTGTTTATAATAGTAGAAAGAAAATAAATTGAATTAGCATAACTTACCGATTCATGAGAGGTGCGATAATCAAATTCACCACCTAAAACACCGCTGGCTGAAGCAGAACGTGGCTGTAGATGATGGCGGCTATTACTGTTATCGTCTTCACTACAATCGATTTCCTTTTTGAGGGACTAAAAGTATTAAAATAAAACATAAAATGAGAATAACAATTCCTTAGAAAAATTGATTTTTTTATTTAAATTAATCTCACCAAAGGCACCGACTGCACTGGCCCCAAACCGGATGATCCTGCTACACAATCACTATGTAGATTTAAAGCTGCCGCAGATGATGAGACAGGACTTAAACCACCAGCCATAGCGCTAGCTGAGGTAGAAGGTAAACCGCTTAGACCACCCCTACTACTGGGACGATCTAAACCTGAACCTTCTCTTGAACTACGTGAAGCTGGACGTTGTGAGTGTGTATCAAAGACCAGGGGTATCGTTGTGGTCAAGGGAGTGGAACGTGCTGAATCTGCTCCACCTTCTATGCCACCGATACCACTACCAATACCAACATGACCGCTACTTTCTAAACCCCTTGGCGTTGTCAATTGGGGACTAACTAAAGCGGCCGCTAAGCTACTACTACGAATTTTCATATTTAAACACACATCTTCTGAGTTGTTGTCACCGTCATCATCTAATTCCATTTCTTCATCTCCATATTCAACATCTTCAACATCTTCGATTTTCTCTACGCCACCCGCTGTTCCTTCTACACCAGCTCCCATTGTCTCATCTAAGGGCCTGTTTACATCGTGTCTTGCTAATCTATCAGGTGAATTAAAACTTCTAACGGAATCTCTTTCTAAATCTTCATGTTTCTTGATCCCATCTGCACTGCTACCACCACCATCTCCAGTACTGCTATTACTATGCTTCTGTTGTATGGTCCCACTTGATGTCTGGGGAGTTGTACTTCTATGTTTCTCATTTGTATTATTATTATTTACAATAGAATTTTCCTTGGTGTCTTCTTGTTGCTGTTGCTGATGTTCTAAACGTCTTTGATAGAGATCTAAGGGTAATGGAGAGTCCTGCTCACGTTTTGTATGCAAACGTTTTGGTGGTGAGGTACTGCAGCGTTCACTTGGATGTTCACGTTTTGAACTCACTGAGCTGGCTTGATGACTGCTGCTAGTGCTATATACAGCCGATGTTAAAGAGGTGGCTGGGGTGGCAATTGTGCATGTTGTAGCATTTGTTGTGGCAGATGTTGAAGAGGCGGCATTTGATGTTATTAGTGCTGATGCTGCTAGTGCTGCTGCATGTTGCGTTGACGAAATTGAGGCTGCTGCTGCTGCTGCCGCTGATGTTGCGGCCGATGTTGAGGGTCCGGAAAGAGTTGCATCGACGGGACTGTCACAAGAGTTACTACGTTTACAGGGCTGTGAATGAGGTCGTAGACGTTCGGGTTCTCGTTCTGGTTCTCTTAGAGTTGTATTCTGATTTGTCATTTCTGCTAAACCCTTAACCTACAAAAAGAATTTGGAGTTTTAATTATTAATTATATTTAAAATATTTAATAATAAAAATAAAAAAGGCAGAAAATAAAGACTGTGCCCAAAAAACACGTGCATTAGAATCTACTTATAGAAACTAAATTGATATTCTAGTATTAATCTAACCAAAGACGTATATAATGTATTTGTGATGTAGGGATTATAGAATTCTTTTGACCATCTTTTTATAAAAGCAAGAACACCTCTGGTCTTATTAATAGTCATATTTATATGCGTTATAAAACTAAGTTTTGCATCGAGCATAATATTCAGATCAAGAAAAGAATGGACTAATTCTAACGGTTGTCCGTCCAACAAAAAATTTACATCAAGATTGTTTTTTCTGTAGAACCTCATATGTTTGCATTTATTCGTATTATTTTTTAGAAAAACTTAATGAGATATTCATTAAAGGTGAATAATATTTTAACATCAATGGCAAACATTAATATGCCACAGTGAGCCAAAACTTCCGGAATTCATTTATGAAAAGAGTGAAAAGTAATGGTCCAAGATGGCTACCTTGGGGAACTCCGGTGGTAACACTAAAATATTTAGAGTTGCATTTTTTATAACGAACATATTTTATTCGGGCATTCAATTAAGATTTTATTCATTCTAAGTAGATTTGGAAAATCCCAACAAGTTTAACTTATTAATAAGAAATGTATGGTTGACTTTGTCGAAAGCATTATTAAAGTCTGTGTATATCACATCAGTTTGTTGGTTTTTAAAAAA
>MINK01042084.1:0-10846 GCA_001735545.1 Phormia regina
AAAAAAAAAAAAAAAAAAAAAATCAAAAAGTACCATTAGAAGAACAAACAAATACCATAAAGACCGCGCTTGTGAATTCTTTCCCATATTGGACCATGTATATTTAATTTTATGTTTCTAGATTATATATTACAGGAAATTTAAAAAGTATCATTAGAAGAACAAAAAGGTATCACAAAGTTCCTTGTTGTGGATTCTCATTCACTTAGGGCCATATAATCCTAATTTCTATCTTCATAATTATGGAAATTTTAAAAAAGTACCACAAAGTCCCTTCTTATGCATTCTTATTAACTAAAGACCATACATTCCTAATTTCATGTTAATAGGTTCATAACTAATCTTATGTTTCTAAGTTTAATGTAATTGAAAACTCATTATTAAGTTTGAATTAAATATAATTTTCCGCCTCTAACCCCTTTTTGGTACTTTTTTTTCACCCATCGTAGCAGTATCCCATATTAAAATCCTCATACGAATATTTCAATAATTAAAAAAAATGTTTTATAAAAAAAGTACCAGAAATAGGTACGATTTTTACCCCTTAAATTTTTGAATTTCTAAAAAGTAGCAAATTTGTTTTTCTCATTTTTTTGATAAAATATGAATACGACATAAATTTTATATATATGTTCATTGGTTTCAAAGAAACATGTGGTGCCAAAAAGTATTAAAATACAGATTTTATCCGTTTTCTCCCTAAAACGGCCGATTAAAAGTTTTTAATTGAATTATTTATTTACTAACATATTTGATGATTGCTTTATTGTAAAGAGATGTTATTTCAAAATAAAATATAAAAAATTGAAATTGTTAACGATACTTTAATGGATCTTTTATAGATACAAAATATTCCTAATTATTTTTATATTTAATTTATAATTTAAAACGTTTTCTCATTTTATTAATTAATCCGATTATTTAAAAAAAAAAAAAAAAAATAAATAACACAGGCAAACCCTTATTCTGCGGCATGTGGTCTCACAGTTAATACGAATACACGGTATTCATAAGTTCTCGCGATTTATAATATTAAGGAGGTTGTACTATATACTGCAGCATATAGAAAAAGGTACTTGTCCGAGATTGTTCAAAAATATATTAAAAAATGCTTGCGGAAATTATCCTCAAGTCTTTCTTACATTACATTTTAATACGGTCAATAATTAGGGAGATATTAAGCCCTTTTTCTGAAAAAAAAAATGAAATTTTATACAAAATTTTAAAGTGTCAAAAGTTTTAATTCTTTAATTATAATAATTTCATTAAAATGAAATTGTTAGATCAAATCCATTACTAAAAGAAAAAACTCGAAGTATTCCTAAAGACTTTTCCAGTGTTATCGTCACGTTATTATCCTCCTACAAGGTGTATCAAATTGTAAAAATAGTTCAAATATATTTCTAATTGTTATTAGTATTTGAGTTTTACAATTAAAAAAAAAAAATATATATATTTTTTTTATTCCTTATTATCTGAAAAACTTAATAAACGACTTACGTAAATGGTTTTTAATATAATGATGCTAATGCTTAAGTACATTTTGTTTTCACAATACAATTTGCATAAACTAAAGAAGTTTTCATTTTTTTTTTCACTCTAATAATTTTGTCCGTCCCATAGTTACATGACAACATTTTAACATGTTTTTTTTTTTTTTTTTTATTTCGTTTTGACAAACATGATTTGTTATAAATTGTAAGTGTGTAAGTAGATTGTTGTAGTGTTTGAAATGAAGCAGCAAATAAAATAATAAAAACATTTGCATTTTATATTAATGGCAACATTTGTTGCTACCACACCAACACCAACCGTATTGTAACATAATGTACCTTTCAACATACTTGAAAACCACAAATATCCAACCTACGCAGGACCCAAGATGAAAATATTATTCATATTTAATACGAGGGTCGTAAAGTCATCATGAGAAATGACATATCGTACAGTATGAAAAAAAATAATAATATTTAGGGTTTTAAACCGTATATTTAAAATTGCTTATATTTTGGTAAAACATTAGAACGTTCTTTTAATGTCAAATAAATTCCAACATTCATTTTATATGATCCTCCTACTATTATGTAGTTTTTAATAAAATAATTTAATATTTTGTTAGTGTTAAAAATAATATTTTTTGTTGTAGAATATTTTAGTTCCACTCAAAGAGAGTTAACAAAATATAAATGTTATTTTTGGAAACAAAATGAAACATTATCTTTCATTAAAACCACACAGACATGTTGAAGCTTTTATTAAAAAAAAAGGAAAATTCTAAAATGAAGTGAGGTACATATGAATATTGTTACACAAATTATATATAGTAAATATCTATATGTTTTTTATTAAAAGAATGTGGCTTTAAAATAATAATAAACAAAAAAAAACTATTGTAAAATAAAAACAAATGTTAACATAAGGTGTAGGATAATATATAAAGGTATTAAATAATTTAAAATTAAACTGAGAAAATGTTTTCGAAAGAAGGTCGGCTATAATCACAATGTTACCAGTACCTTATGTTGATACCCTTTTTCAGTTCTTTATTATTTTTAATAAGTTTCCTTTTTCATAGAGTTTTTATTACAACACACATGTGTTGGTATGTGGTTCTTGTAGTATTTGTAAACGGATATGACTTTGGTAAATTGTCTGAGAGGGCGTAAAATTGACTTAAAAGGAGAAAGATAACCAACTACGGTGATGAATAATTTTTTAGTTTCATATTATTGTATTAACCGTATATTAGGTTGGCTCCAATACAAAAGTGAACAACATTAAATTTTCTCTATTAAGTAGATATCAGAATCAAAGATCTTTCTACGGATGGTATATTACAAAGGAGTTATGGTTAACTTTACTTTAATAAAACAAATACCAATTTTTATAATTTAATATTTCTTTTCTTTGAAAAAATCTTTCTACAATATTTATGATCAGCTTCAAAGTGCTTTATACATCTTTATAGAAAGATATAACATTTTATTTATCTGTTTCATGCTGAACTGTTCGTAGAAAAATTAGGAGTTCATATGAGTAAATTGAAGAAAGAGAAAGTGTTGTACATAATTTTCTAACCACAACATTATTAAACATCATTTCCCTTAAGCCAAAATCCCACAGAATTACTTATGCCAAAACATACCTGAATATCTATGAGAAGCTTAACGATGCTTATGATAAAGAGTAAAGGATTGAACGAAAATAATAAGGAATACCTCAACATACTGTTGAGTATTCAGTAGAAGTATTAATTTTTTAACACTAATTCATCCATAGATGCAAGAGGAACTGAAATTAAGGAAAATACACTCAAACTTTTACACCCATACATTTTGATGAAATATGTATAAATTTTAAAAATAACAAAGCCTGAAAGAACATTTATCTGAGTTTGTGTGAAAAATACACTTGAATACCTTTTCAATGTATGTGTATTAGTATATGTATGTAGTGACATATTATACATATGTGTTACTTTATAATCCGTAAAACACATGTTACTTCTTGCCGTTAGAGTAAAATAAAATTATAATGAAAAGGGGCTTCTATGGTTTTTAATTTAAAAACTTTAAATTTTAATTGGTTTTTGTTTGTCTTTTACCTTTTTTTCTATTGAAAAGAAGACTTGTTTATACTTATTATTAAATATTTTATAAAGTTTTGATTTTTTTTCGTGTGTTTTGATGTTGTTCCATTTGATTTAATAAATGAAAACTCATGTGTGCTTTATTATTTTTTATTTTTTGGTTGCGGTTACAGTTGGCTGACCATTTAGAAGCACTAATAATGGAATCCCCTTGAGCTACATTAAACACATTCATATCTGAAGTTATGAAACCATATGGATTTTTGTGGTTAAGAGAGTTCACACACATACCTTTGCAGATAAATGTGGCTAATTTCCTAACAAAAATTTTCCAAATAAACAAAAATGTACGTGTTTGCTCAAGAACAAATATGTTATAAGGATGACATATGTCAGGTAACTTAAACTAATTCAATTTTTAGCTTTTCATATTATTTGTTTAGTATTTTTAGTAAAATAATATATTTGACGTGTAACACGTGATTATCCTTACTATTTTATTTAAGTTAAAAGGGGATTTTCAATAAAAAAAATTAATAGAATTTTTAATGGTATATATTTTTATTAATTTCTGCAAAATTAAACAAATAAAATATTTAATAAAGTACTTTAACTATCATTGAAACAATAAATGTTTTGTTTTCAAAACAAATGAATACTTGGTAAAATGTATTTATGGGTTTTTTATTACACTTTATCTTTCATATGTCAACAATGGTTTGGTGCAAAAGTATATACGAATATGCTGTTAATATTGCAACTATTTTTTTAGTTATAGTAAAATATTTACAAAATTTATTTTTAATATGAAAATTTTAGAACACACGAAATTACTTTACTTCTAACCCAATATAAACTAAAACTTGGCAACTATAGTTTTTATTCTGGCAAAATAAATACACCATGAACCACATACACACGCAAAAGAAAAACCAATCATAACATTCGTCCTACACACAGTCTCTCATCAAAACCACAAATAATCAACAAAAAGTCACGTATCCTTATACCTAAAGGTCATAAAAACCAAAAATAACACAAGTCAAACATCAAATGACACTTAACAAATGCCACTACCCCACTAACACGTCCATGCATCATACATACATACATACATACGTGTATTATATGATATGATGGCATCACAATAATAACTAAAACAATACCCAACATCAATACTTGTACAAACAAAATATGATCAAACAAATAAATAATAAAAACAAAGAAAATTCATAGACATCACACCAGAGAATGAAGGATAAATATTGTGCGAACGTTAGTTCGGTAGTATTGGGGTTTATATACAAATATATGAATGTATATAAATAAACAATAATACCAAAAGCTAATAGAGACAGGAGGGATTAATAAAAGTGTGTACATAAAAACAGATAATGAGAATTCATGAGGGAATTTTCCTCCCCATAAAAATTCTTGTTTTTTTAATATGAGAGTTACACCTTGAAGTTTAATTAAATTAGTAAAGTTTTATGTTTGACATATACACATATTAATATTTACACGCTCACGTCTAAAACTAATCCATATTAAAGTTTGTTATATGATCGTGATACACTGAGAAAAATTTAAGGTTTTATGGTATTGTATTAAAAGTTGCATGGAATTCATGCAGACCTATTCAAGGCATTGGAAGTATGGATATACATATTTTCATATACACATACAGTGTCTCACTAAAATATTTGATTTTTTCTTAAATTAATAACAAAAAACATCTTTTTTAAATAGTTTAAAAGGATGATCCTTAGATTTATTAACAGAATTTAATTTGTTTAAGTGTTAACTTTATAAAGTATAAAAACTGCAATCAAAAATATTTCCCAATTTCAAAGAAATTCAGGAAATAGTACGAAAAGTCATTGAATTTATCTCACAAAAGTATTTGAATTATTATTACGTTTATATTTGAAGATATGAAATAAATAAAATTAGATGAAGTTAATAAAATTTTTTGTTAATAATGTATCATAAGTATCATGGTTGAATTATCACTGATTTATTTTCCCAATTTGAATTAAAAATTTGGGGAGTATTTAGTCCAATTGTTTATTTAATGATTTAAAGAAATGCCTTCCCGCTTTATAGCCATTGATAAATTTTGAGACTAAAACATCGGTATTGATGATACAGTTGGTAATATTTCTCTAGTTATGTAGCCATATTATTTTTGGACAAACAAATTATTTTTTCGAAGAAACATTAAAGTTCTCACAAATACTTTTGTAGAGGTACCTGAAATGACGTGTAATTTTTCTTAATTTCTCGGAAACGATTCAACATTTTGTGTTACTTCTTGCGACATTTGGTGAAGACTAGGCATGTAAAAGAATCCCATTTACCTAATGTTATAATATAAAATAACTCATATTTTTATTTAAAAATTATACGAGACACTGTACATATTATGTAAATACCTACATTTTGAATATTAAAGTTTTTTTTTTTCATTTTTTAATAAGTTTATTGCAAATATCTGATAGAAACAAACACTTTTGTAGCAATAATACAGACACATATGCATTTATAAAATATTTTCATTGTCTGTTGTAGAAGTTTTTTTACTATGTTAAAAAATTCTATCCATCCTTTTCCTGTTTTTAAAATAATTAAAGTTATTATTATTTCGCATTATTACTTTTTTGTGAAGGGATTTATAACATCAAATAGAACATTTATATATACTTTTGAAATGTTCATAAGAAGTATGTGAGTTGGAGTTTAGTATCGTTGTTTTATTTTTTTTATTCCTTAAACCATTGTCATTTAATTGCTCATACTAATATGTAATTTGAAGTTTTTATATAAAATACATTCAAGTTTATGTGTATGTTGTTTACTAAACCATTAGTAATATTAAAATTATCCAAAAAAAGTAATGGTTACAAACGTTTTGTCTTTTTTTTGTTTTACACGTACATGAGTTTGTTTAAATAAAATAAGGATATATTCGTGTGCGTTTTTTTTTCCTTTTGATAATAATCTTAATTATTTTTAAATGACACAAAACATAAAGTGGTATCTGATGTATGATGATGTTTGGAAAAAATCAATTTGTCATTTGGTTACTATTTTTGAAGCAATTAGTAAATTGATTTGAAAATGATTAATATAATTTCTGTTCTTTTATGAACAGATATATATGTAAATTGAATATTAAAGTTAAGGGCGGGAAATTTCGATGAAATTTATTATAAATATTATTTACACATTTTTAAAATTTTCGAAAATTTGAAAATGAAATCAAATATTTTTCTGATTATAAAATATTATGAAAATGTTGTTTTATTATTGTAGGGCCTGAAATGTATTTTGTAAATCACTGAAAACGTGGTATTGACTTCTAATACTAATAGCCTGTTTTTCTACGTAGAACGAATGCTTTCTTTCGACTTCTTGTTTGTTATCCATCGGGAAATCTAGAGTAACGGTTCTCAAATGGGGTCCCCATTTAACTAAATATAATTTAATTAAAACCTGATGTTTTAAGAATGGAAAGACATATTAATAGCAGAGAAAAACTGATCCAAATACATCATTGCGATCTCTATGGAGTCAGGAGTGCTATGTTTGTTCGAAGTCTTATAAATTCCTAAACTGCAATCCCTTACCAGATAGAAAGAAGACTAAATTCAAAATGTTTATATGAAGTAGGTGAAATGCAAGAGGATGTGATTGATTTTCTTAACTTATTAATTGGAAATATTGTTTAAACTTTCTGTACGCAGAAAAAATATTATTATTATATTTTTCAATCAACGCAGTTGTTTAATTTTGCATTAACATTTAATAAATATATTGAGATTTTATTTTTCATTTAAATTTTTAATTTATTCAATCATTCACTTAATTGATTTAATTTTTTAATTAAAAATTTTTTTCTGTTTTTTATTTTTTACAGTTTTTAGTAATTAATATAATTATTTTGGTGAGAGGTGCAAATTTAAACAAGTTTTTAATTGAATGAATTACATATTTGGTGATTGATTTTATTTTTTTTGCTTTTTTCTATGTATACAATAGATAATACTGTTCTTAAATTATGTAAAAAAACTAATACAAAATGGTCGGAAATACTGGCACGTACATATATGAAAAAAAGTCTGGTATTAAAAACTCTAACAGTAAATAACTCGAAGACAATAATATAAAAAAATTAAATTCGGGCGAAAAAAATTTGCAAGCGATTAAAAATATTGTGCATCAGAGATACCCTACTTTAAGCCCCTTATTTCCGCCCCTGTTGTATAGCTCTTCCAACCAGCATATCAGAAGATACAGATATTTTAAAAAAATTTTCGTTACTGCTTGGCGTCAAGAACTTTTTTATACAAATGCTTTAATAATCATTAAAAATTCTTATGATAGAATAATATTTAGTGAGATAAGAGTGTTAATATTTGCTGGAAGTGTGCGACTTCAAAATTCCAAATATACAAAATTATCATTTCGAAAAGAAGTTTTGTGGGATACAAAAATAACCCATGTGTTCCCTTTAATTCATTTTAAGTATTTTAGTTAAAAAATATAGCGACATTTATCCGTCTATTGTCTGCGTCTGCGTTGTCTATTTTCATCATTATAAATTTTTGAGGGAATTATTTTTGTTTCATTATAGCAAAAAATAGACTTTTTGTGGACGCAGTGAATGATATAAGATAAAAGCGAAAAATGCACTTAAATTAAGTATCTCATGTAAATTTTCATATTATTTTTTATATATTTCATCTTTACATATTTTTTTAATGATGTAGTTGGTCACGATGCCATTGCAATGTCAAAAGGGGATCGTGAAGCATGATCTTGTGAGAATCCCTGATTTAGAGTGTTGAAAATGAGGATTTTTGATTCCAAATTTAATCTAAAAATAACAAGTTTTAGAAGGTTTTTTATTAGTTTTTTCTTTTTTTAATATTTTTGTTTATTTATTTGGTTATAAATATTTTGCACAAACGTTTTTCGGTAATATAGCATGTGATTTCTTAATAAAACCACTTTATTATTGATTTTACTTTTGTATTGAAAGATCTATATAGTTAATAGGCAACACATTTTTCGTAATCCCTTTTGAGGTCACACTAAACAACCGATTTTAATAAAAAATATATTACTATAAAGATATAAATGAAATAAATTTTGTTATTACAAGTTGGAATTTTTTACTACTTTTTTTTTGTGAATCCAATAAATTTTACTTTTTATAATACAAACATTATAATCTCTCTCAATCAAGATGGCTGTTGAGAATTTTCAAAGTCGAATTAAATTTATCGTCCCAGGCATGTCTTTAGAGCATTCAGAACAATTTAATTCATAGACTTGAATTCCTTGACTTTAGTTCCTTAAATTTACAATTTAAGCTTAAAAAATATTTTGAATAACTAAAGTTTTCTTCTATTTAATTTTTTACGAATTACCTTTAGAAAATATTGTTTGATACATTTTGTAAAATATTAGCCTTCTTCCCGTATTCTAAATTGAGAGCATTCGGGATCCTTTTGAGACGAATGAAACTCATCATTTATATGTCGAAAAAATCTAAAGATATTTGAAAAAAATATGAAAAATCCTTTCAAAGCCAAGATGAGGCTAAATTAAGTTTTAAAATGGTACATCAGCGTTTAAATATTTAAAAAAATATGTATTTAAAAACAATATGTAGTATTAAAATCTAAAAATTCGTTTAGTAAGTTGTTGGGTTTTACATTAATGTAAAGCTTTCTCTGAGGCGATACCAACAGCAACACTTTTTGCTTTAGGATTATAAAACTACATAAATATTAAATTTTCCCGTTTTCCCGGGTAAATTAAAAAAAATCCCGGGAATTCCCGACGAAAAATTTATGGGAATTCCCGGGATTTCCCGCCTATGACTTCTGTAATGCCAAACCAACAATTGCAGAAAAATTTTAAAATGTTCCAATTATTTTGTCACAGATTTTTAATTTCATATAAAGATATCTTTTACCTACGGGTTGTCCCATTACTTTTTACAAACAAAAATAATTTCATATATTTTCTTTTATAGGTTTTTTGATTATTTTTGTCAATGTTTTTACATTTTTGCGACCTATTAAAAATCTGTTAGAATCTGAAGGTAGTATTATATTATCTACATCTTTGGTAATTTTTAACATTAAATTCTTTAAAGCTAAATGTGTGTGAATAATTTTGTAATTTAAAATGTGTTTCCTTTTAATATCAGAAATAATGCAGTTTACAACAACGATACAATTATTAAAAATAAATAAATAAATAAATAAATAAATAAATAAATAAATAAATAAATAAATAAATAAATAAATAAATACTTTTCAAAAATATATATACATGTAATAAAAACCTTTTTAAATTTTTATGTTCTTAAACATTCTTAACGTAATATTTATATAAAGATACCTGAGTATTTAGAACGTAATTAATTGATTGCAGATAAAATAATCATAAAATTTTTGATAAAAAATAAACTCTAAACTCATTAAATATTTATTAACCAGAAATAAAATTTTATTGTCAGTCACTTTCTTAGTGAATAATAAAAAACAAAAATCAATTAAAAATTTTGTGGCTTCTATTTTTATGATATTATTGTTGCATTTTCCACAACAGTTCGAGCGGAATAAGAATCACCAATTACCCCAGTTCCAAATTTTCCATTTAATGATGGTGTAAAAAATATTCGTTTTTTTTTTTCGACGAAAAAACAATAAAAATAAAATAGTATTTTTTAAGGAAAACGCCTTTTTTTTTGTTATCACTTGTGCTTGTATTGTCCCTGGTTTTCCTTTGTTTTTGATTTATTTTTTTATCTCTGCTTTTTTGTTTCTTTCCTTGAACATTTAACAAGCAATTATTCTTTTGACGCTTTGAGTGAGAGTGATTTAATGGAGATGTTGTTTATACAAAAACAATAACAACTTGAAATAAAATTAAAAGAGAAAATAAAATAATAATAAAAAACGCTAGAACAACAAGCAGGAAAGCCATAATAATATTAACAGTTTATATGAACAAAAACTGAGGCAAAAACTTCACCTCCTTTTTTCTCGCCTCCTTCTACTGCTAACAGAGAAATATATGAAAACACTTGCCATTACCCATACTCTTCGGCAGAGGCTGAGGGAGAAACCAACAACAAAATATTCTTTACAAAAACATAAACACGAAAATTCAATTTTCCACAATTTCCTTTTTTTATAGTTTTCATGCAGCTCATAATAAAATAAAATGAAACAAAAA
>MINK01042179.1:0-11250 GCA_001735545.1 Phormia regina
CTCTAAAATTGCGACCTGTACTTTGCGCACAAGCTTTACATGGACAGCCAGCCAACCAGACGGACGGACGGACGGACGGACGGACATCGTTAAATCGACTCAAAAAGTGATTCTGAGTCGAACGGTGGGTGTTGGAAAATTTTTTCTCTGCGTTACAATATTTCCACAAACACATAATCCACATGATATTGGAAATGACGGAAAATTGTAATCATATTGAAAGGAACTTCAAACACAACTGGTAAAAAACAGCCCTGATAGCTCAATGTTTTGACTATTTGATGCTAAAAATTTAAAGCTAATGCATAGTTGATAACACTTAAATTCCAAAAATATTAAAACAGGAATTCCTGGTATAACAAGCTAATTGCTGTTGCGGCAAAACAGGAAAGTCATTTGTTACATTCGGCTCTATGAATACCAAAATATACATCACAGAATATTTGCAAAAAAGATTTCTTCTTTTTATAAGAGAGCAGAATGTGTCCACACATGTTTGGCCCGATTTGGATTCATGTCACTACGGTAACAAAGCTCTGGAATGATACCAAAACAATAACATAGTTTTGGTTTAAACCCTATCCCGCTTTCAACAGACGGACGGACGGACATAGCTAGATCGACTCAGAATATGCAAGCACTCAGAAAAATATTTTGTGGGGTCTTAAATTATTTTATTGACGTATAACACATGGAATAACAAAATCTATATAAACCCCATTATTTTGATGGTGAGTATAACAATATAAATTAAAATAATTGTCACAGTTAATACAGTCATAGTTACATATATTTCCACTTTTTATTCTTTACAACATTTGAATGAGAAGTTAAAATATTTTTTTGTAGTCATCTATCAAAAGAATATGATCTTTTAAACTAATACTTGAATCGAATTGAAATGAATTGAATGGTTACAGAGAAAGATTTGCATTCAGAAAAGTCAACTTTTAATTACCCAGTGATAACACGAGATAAGCTGTAGCTATATATGTCAAAATTTACAATGTTTTTCAAAATAATATACTATAAAAAGAATCGATTATCTCCATTTGTTGCTTTGGACCCCGAAAATCCATAATGACCGAATGATATTCCAAAATGTTTTTGTAAATTTATTTCATATTTAAATGATTGAACTTTGTATCAAAATTACTTTATTTTTTGTCTTCCATATAAATAAGAAAGATAGAAGAAAATTTCATAGAATTTATCGGTTATAGATAACATATAAAATGCTTAACAACATAAGTAGATATTGATTTGAAAAAACTTTGTACTTAAATCTGCATCATAAAAAATATGGTGAAATGATAATTTCCAGAAAAATATATAAAATAAAAATAAATTATTTTGTTTACACACAAAAATTTCAAAGAAAATATTTGCAATATTATTTTATAATAAATAAGACTTTTAACAAATCTATCACATTGTAGAATAATCCAAGAAAATGCTGACCCCATTTGGTGTGTGAACTTTTTATATCCTACAACACCATAGGGGAGGAGGCTTATATGTGGTTTATATTTTTTTTTATTATTTATTTATTCAATATTTTTGCAAGTTGTAAGCCCAATGGGCCAATTAACTGCAGTTAATATTGTTCTTAAGACCTACCTTAATTTATACCAGTCGGCTTATAATCACTTTCTGAGTCGTTATAACGATGTCCGTCTGACCTTGCAATAAAATTACAGAAATTTTTAACATAAATAAATAAAATTTTCCACACAAATTTCCTATATGAAATTAGTTATTGTTGGTCCACTATTTCATCAAGCCCGCATACAAGTGTCCTTCTGGTATTTACGATCATACATACCTTAAATTACTTTTGACACAGACAATCATATATTTTATAGGAAATTACAAATTACTCATACGCTCAATAATAAATTTTCTATTTGAGCTGATATTTGCCACACTTAAGATACACCTTAGACTAACTTGACGACTCGATTTAACAATATCCGCAATATCTGTTAAACTACACATCGCAGTTCTAAAAATAAAGTTATTTACTTAACTTTACTAATTTATTGGATTTAATAAAAATATTGGTCTAAGTTCCTCCTTAATTTTTTCTAATTAGTTTAGAATCACTTTCCGAGATGATCCGTCCTTCCGTCTGTTCACACTTCAAACTTCAAACGCAATTTTGCAAATAATTTAATTGTTACGTTTTTCATGTAAAAACTTTAACTATTATTGTTACTTATATATCATTGGTGAGAGGTATCATATGGTCGATTTGTTTTCAAATATATTTAAAAATCTTCTTTGAAATTATATTATAAGAATATTTTATATTGTTTAAAATGACCTTACGTATTCCTAAGTTATATGTTTTTTATTTAATTTTGATGAGTTTTATAAATTTAAAGTCTTCAAATGATGGCAATAAAATATAGTCTCATACACTAAGGCAAAAATTTCAATTCAAAATCCAAAATGATTGTGGTCATATTGACAATCATTTTGGATTTTTGACATTCGGTATAGATTCATTATTGGTTTTAGCAATTATGTGATTATTTTTTCTCTGGGTGTAGCATTTTGTATTTAGGTATTTTAATAAATTAAATTTAAAAAATATACATTAATTTCCAACTGCCTTTATATATAAATTATTTTCTAAACCATTTAAAAGAAACGCAAAAACTTAAGCCTCTTGAAATCCCTCCCATTCCTAATTATTTTGTAATGAAAATCCCCATCTAATGAAGCATTAAATATTGTTCTATATAAATGAAAAAGAAAATTCCCATATTTTTATTTTATTTATTTATTATTTTTTATTTTTTTATAAAAACATTTTGTCTCCCTTTAAATAAATTTCCAATATGTTTTCTATACTTTAATGCTTATCTTAACAGTTTAATTCTTTCTTTTGCTATATATTTTTTTGTTCTCATTTTTTATTTCAACAATATACATAATTTGATTGGGAAATAATGATAATTCCTATAACGGCAACATAAATAACAACAATAATAACAAACAAGTTAATATACGATTGAATTATTGACATTTCACTGACCTCAGCAAATATGTATAAGAGAGAGAGAGAGAGAGAGAAAGTGAAGTAAAGTAATAATAATGTGGGTTATAAAAATGCTAAAACAGCAACAAATATTTGAAAATAAATAAATTTACTTATACACGTACTACGTATGTTTTTACTTGCAACAAATATAAAATGATGGTATTTGAAGACACCTTGAGTTTTGGGAAAGAAATAAATAAATTCTATTTTATAAAATTCCCCCAAAAGGGAGAGGGGGAGAGAAGGAACAAAATGTTTTGTATACGTGTTGGAAGTAAAACATATTTTTGTCTGAGAAGATAAATAAAGTTGCTCATATTAATAATAGTTGGCTAAATGCACAGTGGCTAAATTATGTATAAAAAATGGAGAAACATGTTGAAATTAAATTGTTATATAAAAAAGAGAGGGGGAATGATATATTCCCCCTCTCTGCAACATTTTACATTATCGTCATTTTCAGTATCTTGAATACCAAACAAACTTGTATAAAATAAATATTTGTAGTAAATTTAATGGGTCCTTCCGAGGCCTTTCATTACGTTTGACAGATCAATACACTGAAAAAACTAATTTTAATGAATGAAGTACAATTAAATGAAATTAATTGTTTTGTTTCAAAAATTTATTAATTTTTTGTATGAATTCGTTGTTTCAATGGAAACATTCATTAAACAAATATTAATTATATGAAGGGTTTCTTGAAAAAATGAATTAAATTTGTTTTTAATGAAATAAGATAATTAGTACATTGAATTCGTTAATTCAATATAATAATACATTGATTTGATTAAGAAGAAACATTGCGCAATGATCAGATAAATTATTTTATTGACATATAATATATGGAATGAAAACAATCATTAAAATTAATTTATTTCTTAATAAAATAAATAAATCAGTTATTTGATTTATTAGTAAATTTAATTCGTTAATTCAATGTACTAATACATTGATTCATTTAAGAAGAAACATTGCGCAATGATCAGGTAAATTGAACGAATGAAATATTTCATTAAAATATGTTAAAACAAATGTTACATAAAATAATTTTATTTCATCATTTAATTCCTTATAAAAATATAAGATTTGGGTACTACAACTGGTGATCGTCATGGCACCCTTTGGAATTATCTGGAACATTTTAAGCAAATAAGGGAATTTCTATAGACAATCAAATTTAGAGGTTCTAGGAAGGCCCTTCTAAAGTAAATGAAAAGCATTTTAAAAAACACTATATTATATTTTGGCATCCAAAAATTATATTTAAATTCTACTTATATTAACTCAGTATAATCAAATTTAATCATTTTATTTGAAATTGAAATAAATTAAAATTAAAACCAAATATACAGGTCTATTACTATAAAATATTTTCAATGTATAATTTCATTAGGACAAGGTATGACTTCATTGAAATCAATGTAATGTACAATGGAATTATTTCGTTTATTTAATAAACCTGTTTATTGATTTTGATTAATTTAATCAATAAACATGTACATTAAATAACAATATGAATACATATATGACAATACTTTGTTTCAATGATCCTATTATGGGTTCAAATTTATTGTACAACTTCATTGAAACAATGAACTTTTTTTATTGCATATATACTTTTTTGGTTCAGTGTACAATATAACTATCCTACTTTAAACAGACGGACATACATTGTCAGACCTTTAAAAAAAATATTTATATTAAATATATGTTATATACGGAATAACAAACTCAATGTAGAATTTAATAAAATTTTTATAAATTTTTGAAAAAGAATTTGGGTTTTAAAAATATTTTTAGGAGAAAGGTTTTGATTTCAATTTGAAATCTGCTAATTAAAAAAAAGAAAATATTCCTTTGGTAGAAAAACATTTATTAAAGACAAAAATATTTCATTTTAAATTCAATCCTGAAAGAAATATTATTATCGAAATTTTTTAATTCATCAGTCCCATTGTGTCCACATGAAATAATATTGTATTTTGTCTGCATTTTTTTTATACCAACAGATGTTTAATATTAAATATCTTTCTTTTGTATTGACCATAACACACACATTTATTTTGAAGTGTGCAAATTATCTTGACAAAAAAGTAATAAGACTCAAGAAAAGCCACAGAAGCCAAAAAAAAAGAAAAAACAACAAGTCTCAACAAAAACAACACAAACAATGATAAGAGAGTATGACGGAAATAAATTTTAGCTTTTACTTTCACTTAAAGCAGTAATAAGTCCTGTCTTATTTTTTTTCTGCTCTCGAACAATAAAAATATAAACGTCTGAAACTGTGTGAACTTAGTATGTGTTGCTTTGTATAAATAAATATGTAATTGAATGAAAAGATGGATGAATGAATGAATGAGTGAATGAATGTGTCTCTGTGGCAGTTACCACAAACACATTATTCATTTTAACATTATTTTATTGATTCAGTTTTTTTTTTTTGGTTTATTTCGTTTTAAGTATTTTTTGGGGAATTTTTATTTTTTTTTTTATTTCTGAATTCATTTCTAAAGAGTCTTTGGATGATGGGCATAGAATGTATTTATAAGAGTTTAATGGACTTTATGCTTGTTTCTTTTTGGTTAGGCTTTAGGTGTTTGTTTAAGTCTTAAGACCTGTTGTTCTAGTAGCCACTTGTAGTTGAGTATTATATTTGTGCAAGCAACAACTATTAATTTAATTTTGTACATTGAGAGAAAAAAATTGATTGAAAATTTATCACAATTAAGGACACATTAGTAATTTAATAGATATAGTTATGTAATTTAGTAATTTAATGTCGTAATACCAATTAGGTAGCGATTTTCATTAACATTTCAAGAACAAAATATTAAATTTGTTAACATTCGCCATTGACGCTGAATGGTATCCTTTTGTCTTTTGATATATGTGATTGATTTTATCTTGATGTATTTAATTATTTTAAAACACTATTTTTATTGTTCTTATTATTTTTGTTTATTTCAGAATAAAATATTGCACAACAATAAAGAAGAATAATTTAATTTAATTATTTAACAATTTATTAATTATTTGTTTGAATTTCCAAATATTAATATAATAAAAAATTTGTTTAAAAAACAAAAGACACTTGAAACTATTTATATCCAATAAATTTTACTAAAAATATAAAAATTACCAAATATCTTCAATGCATAGTTTCATTGGAACAAAGTTTGTGTTCATTGAAATCAACGTATTGTTAATTGAAACTATTTATTTTTTGCTCCCTTTTTCAACCACCTGTCCACTTTTTGGGCCCTTTTTTAAATTGCGACTTAAAACTATATGATAAATATAGTTTTAAGTCGCATTATATGTAAATTTCGACCCATTATATGTAAATTTGAACAAATACTTTAATCATTTTGAGATTTTAATTAAAAAAACCAAGGAGTAAAAATGGACTGAAGCTGTTGTTAACTAAATATATATAAGTCAATACTTTTGTATCCATGAGTTCAGTACTAAATTGATTCGATAGGTATTTGGAAAACTGGACTACGAATGGAGAACTTGTACAAAAGCACAGATCTTTAATTGAAACTTGAAACAGGATTTTTCCTGCGAGAACCACTTGTTAATGAGAATTTTCACTACATAATTTGAAAATGTATTAAACAAATATTAACTAATATTATGGAAGATATTCTTAAACATTCAAATATTAAAAATTTGGTCTTTTATTTTTACAAATTAAAATATGAAAAAATAATAAAAAAATTAAAATCCCCCTTTGTGTTCATTAATTTCTTTTTATAGCAACTGAAATAATTAATAACTAATAAGATCTTAATAATTTCTTTTACAAAATTATTATTTATTTACTCCATTTTTGACCTTATACAGAACATAAAATGTATCAATGTATGTGTGTAGGTATTTGTTTCCAATTTCCAATTATAATTTTTTCTTCAATATTTTTCTCACGTTGTGAATGACCAAAAATGTTTTTAATATACAATTTAATTTTTTGCTTATTCCTTTTTGATTTTTTCTCTCCACTTGTCCTTTACATCCGTTCATTTCCATTTATTTTTTTATAGATACTTGGTTTTTATATTTTCCTTTTAAAATATATTTTTTTCATTTACATTTTTATCTTTTATTTAATTTCACTTTATTTTATTTATAATAAATTTACTTGCATGTGATGTTATTTAAATGCAAATAATTTCTTTTAATTTAAATAAAGATTTTATTAAAAGTAGTAGCAATTTAAAGAAATTATAAAATTGTTAAATAAAAAAAAAAATAATAATTATTATTATTTTTTGAATATTAATTTTAACTTTCAATAATTGTACAATAATATATGATTAAGATCATTGTGTCATAAAATAAGTTTAGATAAATATATTTATCTAAACTTAAATATAAATTTATACTCTTTACAAAGAGTTAATACAATTTACAATTATTAAATTAAATTTTGTTTATTTTTATAATAATAAACTATTTAAGCTGAAAATATTTTTAATGATATGAAATTATATTAATAACTCATTTAATTATGTTTGCTTTTGTAACTTTTACCCAAAAAGAAATTAAATTAAAAAATTTATATTTACCAAAAAATTATTATTATATTTTTAAGAAATCTTAGCACTAGGGACATAATACAAATAAAATTTTCTTGTTAGTAAAATGCAACAATTGAGAGTTGACTTTCAACAATATATAGAAATCATAAGCAAAGCAGAAATGCTTACAGTTACATAGAGCAGAAAATAACGAAAATATTAAATAAAAAATTGTAAACGAAAAAAAAGAAAACGAAAAAAAAGTAAAAATATCATTAACTGAGTGGCTCATGTCATTAACAACAAACCTCCTGAGGCTTAATAGCATCATAAAATACAAAAGTTGAAATTTCTGCTATGACAATATTCTCTATAATATAAAATAGTCAACAAGGATAATGGGAAACTTTTATACTTTAAATAACAATTGATGGTTTTTTTTTCTTCTAGTAGTAGTTGTTACACGTTAGCACTATGGGAAATGTTAGAATATAATCTAATCAAAAACATTTTTTCTTTTAATTTTTGAACTCTAAAAACATTTATAGTTTCCAAAGATATAGCAAACAATTTCTTATTGATTTTATACTCAATTATAAAAGTACTTATCCTCAGATCTATTTTATATAAAAAACTTATCTCAAAAATTGTTTCGTTCATTAGTTATAAGTCAATGAAATCTGTTGAAAAAAGGTACGATAATAGAAACACGGAAAAGAAAATATGTCACAAAGTTACTTTTGTCCAAAAAAGTGGTCAGCAGAATTATACAGCATTGTCTCTATGACGGATATACGGACGGACGAAATTATATTAATAAAATGTTTAAAAATAATGCATAAGTTATATGTACATATGTGTGATTAAATATTATAGCCTTAAAAGTTCTCTCTCTTAAAAGTTCTATCATTATTACTCGATTAATTTATGAGCTTCTTATAAAAATATCTACACACTTTTTATACAAAATAGTTTTTTATTGTATTAATGTATCTCAGCGATTTTATTAATATCTCAGAATTTGGTTAATTAATAAAAACAAAAAATTAGTTTGTTGCCGAAAAAGGTAATAATAAATAATCAGTTAACCATAAATAACTATAAAAGTATAGTAGACTTATTATGACCATGCGTCTTCCCTTAAATTTAAATGCTCTACACAATATGCTCTAAAATAGTGTGCATTAAATTTGCAGCAAAACAAGAAAAATATGCTTTAAACCGTGAAGATATACACTAAAAAGCAAAGATTTTTTATATTTTTTGTCATATAGATCTCTGACCGCCAAAATATAGTAACCGACAACATTTTAGAAATTCGTGTTTTAATGAAAATCTTTAATTTAGAGCATCTGTCAAAATTTCATTGACATATCTAGTGTCGTTACCGATTTATAGTAACTAAAATTTTTCATACATAAAAAAATGTACAAAAAATCTGAAAAATGTTTCTCTCGATATGTTTTCATTAAAAAATATTGTTTTTACAATATAAACTTCAACCATAATCTTCAATCTTGTTGCTACAAAATATGCTTTTCAATTATAAAATAGTTAATTAAAGTCCAATTTATTATTATTATTATTATTTTTATTTTCTAATTTTTTGTATAAAATTAAATTTGAAAAACAAATGATGAGAAAACAAATTATTCTTAAAATCTCAAGACATACTTTAAAAGCGTTAAATATGGCCTAAAAATAACAAAATATGCTATAAATATGCACTAAAAGTTGCCTAATGTAAAAATATATTGTTAACAGTAAAATATGCAAAAATATGCATTAACAAATCTACTTCAGAATGATTTATTTGTTGTGAAACGGATAAATATTTTATCAATGATTTCAAACAACGTCCAGGAAAGAACATGCAATTGCATATTTTGGTCTTCTTGCTTATAAACAAGAACTTCAAATTATCTAACGAAATAATTTAAATTGTATGTAATCATTTAACAATAATATTTAAACTCTAAGAGAGTTTGCTAGAAATTGTGGTTTTAACATTTGTCTAATATATTAAAAATATTCTCAAGAGTATAGGAAAAAAATCATTTATTTATAGGTTTACAAAATAAAATAATTCTCATTCAATTTACGATATTAATAGGTACTAAGCCACCAATCCACTTTTTTCGAATTGATTCTAGTTCTCGCTTTAAATCGTGATTTAAATCGTTGTCTCGAAAACTACTTGTTTGATTTAGATAAAAAATATAATTATAATTGTCCTGAAGTAAGAGTGACTTCAGGACAATTATAATTATATTTTTATATTATATTATTCTTTAATATAACCAAAAGTTATTAAGACAATTTTCTGGAAAACAAAAGAATTTCTATTTTTTTTTTTTAATTTAAAAAGATATGTTTTCAAAAAATCATAAAAAATCGTAATTAACAAAAAATCAAATTTTTTGTTATGTTGCAAATAAAACAAATTATATTTCATTTAAATCAATGATTTTAGTTTTGATTTTATTCACAAATTGGTGAAAATACTCAAGTTTTATAAGTTACTTAGGAAAATTAAAGATATAAATAAAAAATATATATATTGAAAAATTCATTATAATTTTAAAATATCAAAAATTAACATTTTTAATCTTGAAATTTAAAGATTCATTTATTCTAAATAAAACAAAAAATACCTCATTCAAATCTTAGAAAAACTGTGCATTTTATTCACAAATTAATAAAGGTACTCATATACAAATTACTTAGAAATATTAAGAAAATAAAAGAATTCTTTTGTGATGCCAAGTTATAAAAGCTAAATTAAACTGCTTTCATATGGTATAGAAAATTGATAATTTTTCAAATCCTCTTTATAATTTATTGAAATTTCTTACTTATCATATTGTTCACTTTTTAGTCATTTATCTTACATTGTTCTTTGCTTTTATACATTAAGATAACTTTTATTAAATACCTTTAATAAAATGTCTTTATTAAGGTAATTTTTTTCTATAATTTATTATCAAAGTTTGTATTTGTTATTTATTTTTTCTTTCTGTTAATACTCAAGTATTTCAATTTAAATTTAAACAAGTTTTGCTTAAAGTTAAATATTATTCTGAGAAAATACATAAATTTTCTTATAAAATATTTTCTATTTTAATATTTTTTTAAGAAAAATATGTTTTTTTACCATAATATTTTATTTATATTGATATATACAATATATTGATATTTTTATTACTAACAATAAAATATATATCTGTGTATGTATGTGTACTTGGAAAGTTTGAAGAAATAATTTTTCAATTTTTCAATTTCCTTACAATGACCTGAAGCATTTTTCTATAGAAAATGTCTACAAACAAACATACATACACACGTTATAAGTACATATGAGTTGTATTATGGTTGAATAATACTTGAAAATCATTGACTTTCAATTATCAAACATATATTTACACACTTAAACATATTATTATAGGCTATGAAAGCAATAAGAACAGCAGGTGTTCAAATAAATATTTTTTATAAAAGGAAATTATATTTTATATTAAGATATTAAGTCTATTTTGTATATAAAATGTTTCATTCAAATCAGTTACAAATTGTATCGTTTAATACATATTTTATTATTATTTTTCTTTTCTTCTTAAATTAAACGCCAAACTCTTCAAATTCATTTACTTATTAATTTACAAAAACTTAAAT
>MINK01042223.1:0-12142 GCA_001735545.1 Phormia regina
AAGGACGAAGCTTATTGATTTTGTTCATGATCGGAATATTATTTCACCTAGCCCCCATACAAATGTTCTCCCGGAATAGAGTTTTAACGCTCAAACATACCTTAAAAATTGAAATATTTTAATGAAATTCGACAAAAATAAGTTTTATGTAAGCATAAATCTATGTGCCAAATTTCATTAAGATCGGTCCATAATTTACCATAGATCCCATATAAGACCCAATTTCGGGAATCACCAAAAAGTGCATAAATACATGTCTTCCCGAATTTTGGTACACATAGGCAATGGTGTAGGGTATCATATGGTCGGTCTTGACCGACTATACCTTTTTCTCTCGTTTTTTCTTTGCCTTGCTTGGAAGAATTTAAATGTGTACAAAATTTTAAATCGGTTGATATTTGCAAAAGTTATAAGCCCCTACATGGTCAAATACGGCTTACTGCAGTTCCGTCCGTGCTCCTGCCAACAATATTCTGGAAGCCTAACTTTTCATCTATCGATATTCTAAGTTTCTTTTAAGTTTGTTTAGTGGTTTCAGAAATCCAGATTCTTTGGCATTTCTGCGCATGCAATTCTAGTTTTAAAAATTAAACCAAAGGGCAAATTGTTTTAAAATTTTATTTTTATTGATGGCTGTTATGATCAAGTTTGCAGGAATAAATTATTTCCTTCTAGTTTCTAATAAAATGTCTGATTTTTTCCGAAATACCCTCCATTAGAGCTTTTATTGTATTTTTGGTTACTTTTTTTCTGGAATAAGTCCATGTTTTTTACTCCGTTTCATTTTTTGCTGAGCTTTTTGTGTCCGTTAAACATTTTTTACTATGGCCAAATATCTTTCAATTTGACAGAGTTCTCGATAATTTGGTAGTACAAATACAACACAATTTGGTGGTACAAAAAACGGACACACTGTGTTTGCTTCGGAAAGGAAGAAGTCTTTTCTAAAGGCACTCATTCAAGTATATTATTGAGTTAATGGATCTATTTGTTATGAATGAAGTGCTTCCTTCAGCGCACGTACAAATGGCTTGCCAAACTAAAAACTTCCTAGGGAATTTAGATTTTTTTGTACACTATATTTTTCTGCAACATTTTTCCTAGCATCAGCAATATAGATCTCCTAGCCGGAAATTTGCAAAAAGTCTGCAAGCACGTATGTTTCATCATCCATTACGTAGCAATCATAATTTTGGAGTAAAATTCGTCTGAAGAATTTTGGCCCTCTTTTTGCCTCCAAATTCTTTTTTGCGTTCCTACGTGAACGTTTTGTACTTTGTAAATCTTCAGGCTAGACTTCCTTTTAACTTTCAGAGCAATTAACTTTCTTCTAGAGATGAGGGGATTTTCTTTGAAAATTCTTTTTATTTTTACTGCGGTCAAAATCCAATTTTCTTCCACTACTAGGTTTCATTTTGCTTCTTCTGAAAACTCCCACATAACAAGCAGTAAAAATCATCATAGTATACCTGTACGTATGATTAATATTAATTGCAATAAACTTTTTATTTTCATCAATAACTTTTGTAAGTTCTATTAGTTTTTAATAAAACAAATGAAAATTAAAAAAGAAAACCTCACTAATTAATTTTAGTTAGAAACATTGTTCTTAAATTTATATAACTTAAAGAAAAATACATTAAAACATGTTATTGATTTTTCGGGGTTAAAAACTTCTTAATGAAAAAAAACTAGTGATTTAAACTCTTTAAATATTTCATATAATTGTAAAGTAGTTTATTTAGATTTATTGCAAACATATCTATTAAACACATACCTTCATCAATCCATTTTCTAGGAATTTACAAATTGTTACCTAAAAATACTAAACAATTTGATTATTTTAATTTCACTCAACAATATTCCAATTAACTATAAAACAATCTCCATGAAAGCTTTTTTTAACCTTTCAATTTCATTTAACTCTTTATTCTTTTCAACGACCACCAACTAGACAATAGTATACACATAAATATACATATACATACATAAATATTTACAATCCAATGCATATTCACTATGTAAAGGTACTATACTATATACTATATAACAGACAATAACAAAAGGTAAAATCAAAATGGATTTTACTTGATTTGATTTATAAAATTTGATTGCGATTTCAACAAAATCCTTTCATGCCAACAGGAAAAAATAAAACGAAACGAAATCATTTTAAATAAAAATTTTTTTACGAGTATTTGCATTATTGTAAGCAAATGTCTACGAATATCTATCTATTCAATAATAGAATTTTTTTCTCTATTTATATATATTGAATAAAATCAAGGAATCAATTTTGACTGTTAATAATATGGGTATATGAGTACATTTGTTTGCTATTTGAAACACCTTTAAACAACTAAAGGTTATTCATCTCAAAATTATAGAGGGGAACAAAATATGATGGTTTTAAACTTAAACTAACAAAAGACATACGTATATGTATTTATATAGTGTTGTCATAGTATATTTAATATGTACCTGCCATTGGTATGAGAGATCAAGTGGGGGCTATCTAGATAAACTTTGTGTGTAAGTATGTGTTTTGAAATAACGTATAAACATAGACTTTTTTCACAAACATTATTAAATAAAGGAAAATTGAAAGAAGATGAACCAAAAATATATATTGTAACAATCAGACTTTTATTCAATTCATTGAAGATATTGATATTTGTAACTGTGGCGAAATATTGGTGAGGAGAAAAAGTGATTTCTTTTATAAAGCAGACAAAATATAATTCAGGAATTTGGAGGTATATATATCATAGACTACTCATCCATTATTGATCGATATATACAAATCTGATTAATACTAAAATTACCACATCCGCACCTTAAAGTAAGCCACACAGTGGGTCTAAGTGCGAAATAAATAGTAATAAGGGTAGATCTTTGAAACCACTAAACCGATTTTGATGCAACTTGGAACATTCATGAATGAGGAGTCATAATTTCAAGACATTTAAATCTTTAATGTATAACTGAAGCACGAACGGTGCTATAATGGGACAAAGTTTATCACCTCGAGAGTGGTAAACATATCGGTGCTTATAACTTTTGACATTAAGAACTGAATTTGGTAGAAAGTCTCTGAAACCACTCAACTGATTTAAATGAAACTTAAAACATTCATAGATGAGCAGGAGTACGTAATTAGAATAATGACGGCACTGCAGTGGCCCAAAGTTAACAACCTCGAGGGTGGAAATCATATCGGGCCTTATAAGTGTTGCAAATAAAACAGGAAAAGAAAAAACTTTCTTACTCTGTTAAATTTCTTCATTTTCTTCTTCTTTCTTTTTTTAGCATTTTTTTCTCTTAAAGTATACAGGACCCATATTCGTGATAGGAAGTGTAATTTCTTGCAAAAAAATAAACTTTATACATTTAATTTTTCTAAAGAAACAAAGTTTAATATTTTTTGACATTTTCTGTAAGGCTGGACTTCAATAAAACTTAGCCTACATACAGCAGTGGTCATAAGTTGCCAATTTTTGATAAAAAGTTCTAGTTGTTAAGTTTGTAAAAAAAAATTGGTTATAGATTTTGATACTCTTGTGAAATAACTGAGAAGCTTTAATATATTTTTAAAGGTTTTGCAAAAACTTATGACAGCCTACTGGTAAATTAAGTTACGTGAGGCATTTTTCTTAAAATGTTCTTTTTTGTATTTATAAAAATTTTATTTATTAAAATTGTATATATTTCCCTGTTCTCTACATTTATCAGTTTTTTATTGAATATCTTAAAATATGTGTAAAAATTATTTTGATATCTATAAGCGTTTAAAAAATATTCGGTTTCAAATTTGTGAAATATGTCAAATATAATATGAATTTGTTGTATTATTTTAAGAAAAGTATGACAAAAATATTAAAACAATAAAATTTGTTATACATAGTTATAAAGAATTTCCTTTAAAATGATATATAATATGTTTATATTGTGTTGGAAACGTTTCTTGTAAATAAATTTGAAATTAACCAAACGTTGTAATTTTTAAAATCTTCATTAGGATACGGCTTTACCGCACTGTGCTACCTCACTGCTTTACCAATAATTAATAGAAGATTTTAAACATTTTTTGGGGGTTGCCTATTTAAAATTGATTTACTAGAAGCTTAATAAATTCAATATAGTAGTGCTATATATCATTTTAAAGACAATTGTGTCTTTTTTAAAAATATGTATAGCAAATTTTACAATTTTTAAATTTTATACTTTATTTAAAATAAGCAAATGCATATTACGTTTACAGAAACATTTTTCATAAATTTGAAAGTGTATATTTTATAAACGCTTAGAGGCATCAAAATAATTTTTGCACATGTTATAAAATATTTTATGAAAAGGTGTTTAATGTGGATATGAGCAAAATATATATAATTTTAATATATATTTTTAGGAGTCGAAGTTGTTATTATAGAAAATATGGGTATTTTTAGAAAATTACCTCTTAAAGTTAGGCTGTAATAAGTTTTTGCAGAACCTCTAAGAACATATTGGCCTTTATAGTTTAATTCACAAAAATATCAAAAGCAACACTAAATTTTTTTCACAAACTCAAAAATTGATAGTTTCTGACCCCTGCTGTATGTAGGGTGAACCAAAAAGTAACAAGAGACGAAATTAATTGTCATAAACCTAAGTCGGTTGTCAAAACCCTAACTCATGCAACAACAAAACGTATGTAATCAAATATATTTTGTTGTTGTCAAAAGAAAATAAAAACACATTTTTTTATACTAAACAAAAATTTTGTTTAACTGTCAATCGAGAATTTCGTCTTTATATGTTACTCTATGGGGTGAACGCTCAGAACTTTTCAAAATTATAGTTACACCTTTTCTTGGGGTGCCGTCTTTCAGAAAATTTAAAAAAATATTAAACAATTTGAACAATTTTTTTTTTCTTTTTTAAGTTAAAAATATAAAATTACTTTTTTGGGAAAAAAATTTGAGATCTGTTTTGAAATTTTTACTTTGAACATTTTTTTCTTGTTATCGAATAAACTAAATTATGGTAATTAAACTAAAATTATTTTATTACCATAATTTAGAAATTTGTAGAAAATTTCATCATATTTTTAAAAAAATTTTAGAGATTTTAGTTTAAAAATTATAGGGCAAAATCGCAAAAAACTCAAGGCCAAAAATGAGAAAATTATATTTTCAAGCTAAATATCTTTTAAACATTACCAGATAATCTACCACAATAAGCTTGTTTTTTCCTTGTTTTGTTTTGCAGAATTCAAAAAATGTAAAAATATTTCATATTAATATTTGTAAAAGTTATAAGCCCAGATATGCTTTTTACTCTCGAGATAGTCTGCTTTAACCTACTATAGCGGCGTCCATGTTGTATCTACAGACTTCATTTAAAAATATTTTAAAAGCGTAACTCCTCCTCTATCCATGTTCTAAGTCTCATTTAAATAGGTTCTGTTGTTTCGAAATTCCAGATTTATTACTATCTATTTTGCTTTTGGTGCCGTTGTGTACTGTAATATCTTTTTGCAACTTTTTTTTTTTTTTTAAAATCAACTAATAAATTCTATAAAATTTCCACAGATGATATTCTTTACTTAAACTGTTCCCAGCAAAAACAGAACTGAAAAAGAGCTGAAAAGATCATGAATTTAAAATTATGTTGTCATTGGAAGGAAGTACGTAGTGATGTTGCTGCAGAAGTTCTTTTTTTTTAACCCATTGTGGCATTGGTAGGATGTTCTACTTTTATACTTCTTGCTCATTGCTTTCAAAGTACTTCCCTTCAAAATATTGTTATTGTTGTTAAAAATTTACAAAAATTCTGCTTCAGCCTTATTAAAAAATATTAATAATAATTTTTAAAACTAAAATTTTCTTAGAAATTATTAACCTTTTTTCTTGCTAAATTTTAATTTATTTTCACATTGTTGGATGTAATTTTTAGGAACTTCCAAAAAAGTTGAAAATATGCACTTGGTTTCACTTTTTAAGTAGTGAAATTGTTCTTTTTTGGAAGCTCTTGTAAGTTTTTTTGCTGGGTATCTTTAAGGGCACTTAGATTAGACAAATTGAAAAAATTCTTCATTCTGATAATTTCGGAAGTAACTTTTAAAGTGTCTCATATCAAAGCACTTCCACTAGGACAGAGTATATATAAGATAAATAAGTCGCGATCTATGTAGAGAAATTGAGAGTTAATTTAGCAATTTAATTAAAAAAATTATTACGAAATTACTTTTTATAACAACCAATAAAAAATATTTTTTTTTCTCTTTAGAACACAAGACAACTTTACAAAAGGAATATGTTATTAAACTTAAGATGATATTTATATACACATACATATAAACACTTACTCATGCACTCACTTCTCTTCCTTGTCCTCCCCCCTACACACAAACATAAGACAAACATCTGTATGTGTGACAGAAGGAGAAAATAGATTGAAAAACTATGATAACAAAATAGGTGGAAAACAATTTTCCAGACGATTGCTTTTGACGGCATGTGTTTGTAACAAATATTTTATTTGTCTTTTTTTTCAGTCTGTCTGTCTATCTGTTTGTTGTTGGTATTACTGGCCAACAGACTGTTCAAACCTGTAGACTGGAAATAGTTAGAAAAAAAAAACGACTGACAAAAAAGCAAACAGACAAACAAATTAAATTAATAGAGATTTAGATTAAATTTTTTTGTCTTTATATTGTAGATACAAAAAAAGTATAAAAAAAACTATAATAAAAAATATGTTTGGTGTAGTATATAAATAGATTTAAAGTAAATTAATTATAGAAACAGCTTTCACATAATGGTTAAGTTTGTTGGTAGTTGGGAAATTATAAATATTAAATTAAAAATGTAAGCACGTTTGTGTAAAGGTTATAAACATATAAATGTTTGTACTAGTTGAGGCAAAAGAAAGAAAAAAACTTTAATATCTTTCAAACTAGTTTAGCTGTATTTAATATATTCATTCAACTTTGTCTGGTGGCAAGGTATACATATGTACAAAAAAACATAACTTATAAATATTTCATTATTCATACGCATTGTATGCCAAAGTTAAATATTTATGTATATGTGTGTGTATGTGTGCAGGGGTTTGTTTCTAGGTAAGTGTAGTTATATACATGTAGATGTGTGTTAGGGGTTTCATTTTCAATATTTGTAAGTCTGTTTAATATATTATAGATTCTATAGTATAAAACGAATTGTATTTGTATGAGTAAATGGATGAATGTTTATATGTATGCATGATCTGTTGTTGTTGCTGTCCCTTAAGTAATTTACATATGAATGTTTTTAAGTTTTATATTCTTATGTATGAAAATTGGTTCTTTTGCTGGTCTATAATACTTTTAGACTTTCAGTTAGTGGCAGGACCATAGTATACCAATAATCATACTTATAATTGACTACAGTGGCTGATAAAACTGTATGAAACAATTGAAAGCATACTAAAATATTTTTGATGAGATATTCTATATAATACGAACTTCATTTAATACTTTTTAATGCTTAAACTATTTTTATTTTAAAGCATTTTACAAATATATAAAAGCATGAGCTGATTGTACCGGCGTTGCACGGATTTTATTGAATAAAAACGTATTATATAAATTAAAATTGAATTTTGTATGAAAAATTTAATTTTTATTTTGTCACATGACTTCTAAAGTAAAGAAGGGTCCAACATGAAATTTTGCATTAGTATAGATAAGAGACCCAACATAATTTTCTAAAAATTTTAAAAATATAGGTCAATACTTGCATTAAATTTCATTGAAATCAGAGATTCGATTGCCAGTAATTTCTCATAGAACCACTGACTTGGTAACACTTTAACCATCATATGAACCATCGTATGTTTTGAGCTTAAATATTATAGAAAATTCAAAAAGTACCATCGAAATAAAAAGGTACCACAAAATTTCCCCTTATGAACTCTCATTCATTTAGAACCAAATATATTTAATTTTAAATTATTATGTAAAATATTAAAGAAAATTCAAAAAGTACCATTTGAACAACAAAAAAGTACCACGAAGTCCTCTTTTATGGATTCTTATTAACTAAGCACAAGATATCCTTAATTTCATGTTTCTAGGTTCATAACTATAGAGAACTCAAAAAGTACCATTAAAATAAAATAAAAACACAAAATCCCCTTTTATAGATTCACATTTACTTAGGACCACATATCCCTAATTTCATTTTTCTTGGTTTATAATTATAGAAAATTCAAAAAGTACCATTAGAAGAAGAAAAAAGTACCACAAAGTTCCCTTTTATGGATTCTTATTAACTAAGGACCTCATATTCCTAGGTTCATAATTATAGAGAATACAAAAAGTACCATAAAAGTAACAAAAAAGTAGCACAGAATCCCCTGTTATATAGTCACATTCACTTAGGACTACATTTTTTTAATTTCATGTTTCTTGGTTCAAAACTATAGAAAATTCAAAAAGCACCATTAAAATAACAAAACAAAAAGAGTACCACAGAATCCCCTATTGTGGATTCTTATTGACTAAGGACCACATATCCTTAATTTCATGTTTCTAGATTCAAAATTATAGAAAATTCAAAAAGTACTATTAAAATAACAAAAAAAGTACCACAGAATTCCCTGTTAGAGATGCACATTCACTTAAGACCACATATCTTTAATTTAGTGTTTCAGAGTTAAATATTACAGAAACTGCAAAAGGAAAAAAGTACCACATAGTCCATCCTCTTGAATTCTTACCCACTGGATTATGTATTTTAAGTACCATAAATTCTACTCTTGTGAATTCATATCTACATAGGACCACATTTTTTTAATATCCTGTTTAATGTAATTGAAAATTCATTATTAAGATTGAATTAAATGTAATTTCCAGCCTTTACCCCTTTTTTTGGTACTTTTTTTCCCCGCATCGAAGTATCAAAAATTGTATTCCAATAAATATCAATTGTAATGGTATCCCATATTAAAATACCCTTATGAATATTATATTATATAAAAGAAATGTTTTATGAAAAAAGTACCAAAAACGTTTGAATTTCTAAAAAGTACTAAACTTGTTTTTCTCATTTTTTCATAAGTTATGAATACGATATAAATTTTTTTGGTTTCAGAGGTACATATGGTGCCAAAAAAGTACCATAATATAATATTTACCCGTTTTTTCCCTAAAACGTTTGATTTTCAAAAAAATATCAAACACCTATCCATTTATTTTGTTTAAATAAATAACGATAATTGTTCAACTTTTTTTGTATCTTCATTAGTTTGTGAGTTATATGGTTACCGATTTTACCACGTTTTACTCCCTAAATATTCGAATTTCCAAAAACCGCGTCTTAGTGGATCTATATAGATAGAGACCTATCTACGTTCCAAATTTTGTCTCCCTAAGTCAAGGTTCACACACAGTAATTTCCAATTTTGACTTTGTAGGCGAGAGAGGTAAAGAGAATGTAAAAGTTAAGTATTCTCTTCTCCTCTCTCTCCTATAAACTTAGAATTGCGGGAAAAATATTACTGTGTGTGAACCCGTGCTAGTTTTTGCCGTCTGGATGATGAATCATTCAGTCAGTAATGTTACTCTTTTATGTATATATAGATACATTTCTTAAATAATTTTATCCTTTACTGTTTTTTCACACATATGTATATTTTATCATGCGTTTGTGTGCCTACAAATACATGTGCGTTCAGTTTATAATTCATGAATATTTTATTGAAATAAAAAATAAAAAAACTTTTAGTTTTGTTAACCTTTTTTCATTGTGGTCACATTATACCACACACATGGACACATTAACATGCACACATACATAAACATATACCCACCTATACTTGCATTTAAAAAAAAAGAGTTATAAATAATATTACAATTGTTTGTGGCAAGAGCATTTAATATGTAAATCATATAGTGCTGAAACATTGAAAATTTATTTAAATGCATAAAGAATGTTAATGTGTATTTATTTCTGTCTATATAGGTTTGTCTATAATATCATTTAATATAAACCAATTTTAAAAGTTTCACTTTAGCTTTGGGTTAAAAAAATAAATATTAAAATTGAATTTCATAGATGGTCCATAAACACTTCACTTGGGATGAATATTTGCCAAAATGATAAATACATTAATGAATATATGAAAACCTGTAAAGGCTAAAGGCTATTTTTATGGTTATTTTTAAGTTGTGGCAATAAATATAATGTTTTTTTAAAGAAATGTTAAGAAAAAGTTTAAAGTAAATTTTAAATGTTAAACAAAATTAGTTCTAAAAAAATTAATTCGCTTTTATATTTCAAAATTTTAAAATTTGTCTGAAATTTTTAGATTTAATTTTCATTTAGAGGAAATTCAATTAGCAGCATCAGTTGTGCAAATTAATGTGCAACGTTGTGGATTTACATTACATGATACTTAGATGTGTTTTTTTTTCTAACGCTGATGTGTTACGTATTAGTCCTTCAAATGCTCTTAATACTATTTTACACCGGATTCCCATAGATAAAAAACATATTGCTGCATCAGGTAAAAGTTCAATAAGATTATCTGCAACTGGGTGCTAGAAATCAAGAACTAAGCATAATACTTCCACACCTCAATCAATCCATAGACATGAACTTTTATTGGGAAAAATGAAATCTTTTGAAAGAGTAAAAAGTTAAAGTATACCCTAAAGAATCAATAATGAACTGTAGTATTGGCCTTGGTGTCTTCTTAAATGATCTTGGAAGTTGGAATTTTCCTATCGACTCCATAACGTTGCGATCATTGGAAATTTGATATTGGTTCATTTGTCGACAGCCAAACTACAATCCTGATGCTCAAATTACACTAAGAAAAAAAATCGATTCAAAATTCCCAACGGTTGTAATCGCATTGACAACTTAAGGTATTGGTTTCATGATGCCGTTTATTAACATATTTGAAGTAAATGAAATATAAAAATAAGAACTCGATACTCTTTAACGATTTAAACACGCAGCACAGTGCTTTGATTCCATACAACGATGTTATAATTGGATTTTAAGTAGATAAGACATATAAACATCCCAGTAAAATTTTTGCCATGTAATAAGATAAGAAGCTGTAATGATGGCTCTTCACTACTTTCACAAAAGATGAATAACTCATTATTTTAACACAGTGATGTTAATAGAGGTAATAATATATAGTAAGTAGTTGACTATATATTATTACAGGTAGGCATTTGAGAAAGTCATTACTTAGAAGTCGTTACAAGAACTAATTACTTTGTAGCTATTCTATCACTCATTAATTTCAAAGTAAATACAGAAGTCATTATTAGTAAAATAAATAGTAACTAGTTACATTAACGGTTACAAATAAGAACTGAAATATAGAAAAATAAAGCTGATATATTTATTTAAAATATGCGGAAATCAGGATTTGACATACTATTTGAAAGCATAGACCTGGAGTTAATTCTTGAAATGCATTTTTGTGGCCCGAGCAGAAGTTAAATAAAATACCTGCTCGCTGTAATCACAACCACAGCTGGCACTACAAAAACACTCCCACCTGGGGGAGATTTGTACATTTTATATGAAAATCCTTGTAGGAGTTTGCCCAGTGGCCAATCCCTGTAGACGCTCTCGACTTAAAATTGTTTAGATTTAATAAATCCACCATCAAATTTTTCAAATTTGATTATATGAAACACAGGAAATAAAATAGTCGGACGAATCCCATTATTGGTTTCCAAATTTATATCGACCCTCTAACTGTCCATAAAAATGCAAACTTTTAATTAAAAGATATCAGCAGAAAACCATAAACCCTGTTTTTTCAAAATATACAGTGTTTGACAATACAATGGAAACTTTTCCTAATTTTTTATAAGTGTAACAAAATTCAAAATAAATTTAAAAAAAATTTTAATTTTTTGGAGCACATAATTTGTATATACTTTTATTTACTTAAATTCTAATAATACAAAACAAAATTAAAATTATTCATAAATATGGTACTGACAAAACAATGGAAAGTCAGTATTTTGTTGGGTATCCTTTGTTTTTAAGTACTGTTTCACAACGACGATGCATTAAACCAATTAGAGAGTCAATAGTCTCTTTTGAAATATTTTGCCATTCTCTTATAACCGCAGCCGATAAAT
>MINK01042468.1:0-15122 GCA_001735545.1 Phormia regina
AAAAAAAAAAAAAAAAAAAATCGATATTTCACTTAAAAAAAAAGATAATAATTTTATAATATTGATACTTTTAAGGCTATAATTTTAAAAAATTGCGTTGTTCAAAAAACTATTAACAATATGTATTTTTCCAAATTTAAAAAAAAATTGTTCATCAAAATACCCTAAAAAGTCTTCTAGCGAACGAAAATCTTTGGAAAAAAATTTTAAATATTTTTCCATAAACAGCATAAAATTACGAATTTTTTGATACCCCTTTCGATTAAAAAATCGAAACTTTTTTATAACCAAAATGTATGAGAACCATGATTTTAAAATCGCTGGTAGGTAACCGAAGACCAATTTTAAATGTTTTAATATTTTTCCCATCGAAATCTAGAAAAACTCTAATCTCGGCACAATATACTGTTCAGTGTACCCTGGTCCAAGTTGATTTCATTTGCGTACAANNTGATATAATCATTTTGGTGAGAGGTGCAAATTTGAGCAAGTTTTTAATTGAATATATATATTTGTTAATTGGTGATTTTTTCTGTGTTAAGTTTTAAGCAAAAATATCAACTTTTTATACAAGTATTTGGTACCTAAAAAAAGGTTAGAATATGGAGATTTGTAAAAAAAGTTTAAAGTATTTAAATTGGTCGCAGAATTTTTTGAAAAACTTTAAAGACTGCGCATGAAAAAATCCGTGCATGCTCTTGGGCTTATAACTTCTGATATGGTGAAAAATTAATAATGCAGTTAAATGGTTTGTATTTGCTATTATGTTCACTTGCCATGTGATAAGTTTCATGGTAATAACAAATTTGTTTTTCATAAAATGGAAAACACCTAAACACATAATTCAAAATTTCTTACATTTGTTATATAAAATAATTGTAAGGAAGACAGTTGTGAACAAAAAAAATCTAAAATTTTTGCAACATTTGAATAGGACTTGTTGGCAGACCTTTCACCCAAACTTCTCCGTACTTACATTACAAGCATTTACATTAAGATTTCGTTTGAAAATATGAAAAAAATGATACAGCCTAAAACAAAAAATTAATTTTATTAGTGAATAAATAAATATTGCCTCATTTTTTGAAAAAACAGAACTGTATTTCTTTTAAGGTTCCAAATTAAGAGTCAAATATCTTTTTAAAATGTATATGAATTTTGCATTCGAATATGGAATCTGAAAATATTTTACAGAAATTCTAAGGGTAATATTAAGCCCGCCATGTTAAAAAAAACCAAAAAAAGATGAGGCTAAAAATGTAAAAAAGTGATCTTACCAAAGTATCTCTTTCACTAAAAGGGATAACCTGTATATGTAATTCTGATGTTCGTCCATCCGTCCGCATGTTTGCTTAATTTTCCAATTTACATAATTTAGTTCTTTAAATATTTAAAAAAATATATAAAAAAATTGGTTGAAGATATTGCAAAATATAAAGGAGAAACTAAATTTAGACAGAAAAAATTTCAAAAGCTTAAAACTGGAAAAATATATAAGAAAAATAATACGTTCATTGGATACTGCATTCAGAGAAAAAAATACGGTTCATGTGACCATAAACTAAGAGCAACATACTATGATTGTAATATATGATTCCAGATTACAATAAGGATATCTGTACGTAATCATTATTATGATTCCATTTTATCAATTATTAGTAAAGTACCGATAAGAAAATCCAGAGTAAGAAAGTGATCACAGCCAAACGTGTGCTCCACGCTAACTCCGAACCGAGCACGATCACTGGCTCTAAAAAATCTGTTGCTCGATCTTCCATTTCCAAGGAAGTCGCAGCAGGTTCAAAGATGGGTGATGATCGATGTAGCATGACAGGGTCTGTCAACACTAAGTACGGTCTACACAAACCTCCACTAGAGGTCTAGCAGCCGTTACCAAAGGTAGTATTGGCAAGCACTGTAATCCGTTCCTGAGCTACAAGAAGCCATTTTTTTAAGAAAATTTATAGAATAAACATCGTTTAACATTTAAATTTGAATTCCAGACGAAAATAAGAGAATTTAGGACAATAAAAAAAAAAAAAAAATAATAAAAATATTTGGGAAAATAAAAAAAAAAATTAAAAAATGTATTTGTTTTGCCCAGTTTCCAAAAATGAAAATAATAATTTTAAAAGCATGGCACAGTGGTTTTAAAACGTTTTTTTTTTTTTTTTTTTAATTTTGAAATCAATTCTGTAATTCATTAAAACTTTTCGCAAAATGATCTAAAAAACGTACAATTTAGTTCTGAAGCGATCTTTTGAAAAATATTTAAATTGAAATAAAATGTTAGGAAATAAAGATATTTGATTGAAATGTTGCTACATTTGAATTGAATGAATTTGAATGAAATACAGATGAATTTGTACTTTAATTAAATAAAATGAAAAACTCCTACATTCTAGTGAAATAATTTCCAAAATCACTCGCGGGAAAAAAGTCTATTAAAAACATAATTTTTTTCTTCAAAAGTATTTTCACTTTGTCAGCGGAAAATACTTTTTGGCTGTTTATTTTACGTATGGAGCGAATTTTGAAGGGCGTTCTGCTACTTTCTCGAAACTATAGCACTTGGGTGCAGAATGTATTGGTTTTTTTCACAACCACAATCCAATCGATTTGTACATATATCATCTCTTTGTGCCTATGGAATCCGTACTCCTCTAAATCAGCTCAAAAACATCTCAGCTTTGATAATGTACAATTTTATTAAAATATCTCCAAAGGTTCACAAGTTACAGAAATATTTCGAAAGAAGAAAAAAATAAATAAAAAGCCTTTGTGCTCCTTATGTCAGTTTTTTTATTGATAATTTTACATAATTTTGTTTTTCTTCTATTTATTATGAAATTTAATATGAAAATTTAAGTTTCAAAAATTCAATTGATCACAAATTATATTTTGCTTCTAACTCACTGATTTTATAGTAAACTCTTCGTAAAACTTTTCGTTCCACTGTTCTACTCAAACAAACAAAAACTACAGCCTAGTTTTAGGAAACTGTAAAAGACACACGGTATGACAATTTGTTAAACTGAATATTTAATTGCAACACCTTAAAATATGCAGCAGACATTATTTAAACAAAACAAACTATTTATAAGCATATTTTAAGGATCGACAAAAATTCACAAAAAAACCTAACAAAAAACCATTTACAAAACTTGTGAGCAGAAAAAAATTAAAATGTATAAAATACAATTTTAAAACCAACATCAAACCACCAACACTGCGGTTCACCACAAATTAATGTAACAATTTCTTAAGCAACAAGCACTAACATCAACGAAAAAAAGAAAAATATGGGAAAAAATTCTTAACACCTGCAACACAATAGAATTTCAACTCAACACATACATACATAAGTAGCAGTAGCAACAGTCATCATTAACAAAGTGGCAACAATAAGAAACTTGGAGAATGTTGCTAATGCGAAAATGACTTGCATCAAAATGTCTATACAGCTGCACAATGAAAAAAAAAACACACACACACACAGAAAAGAAAATTTAAGAAAAAAATAATGAAATTTGCAAAGAGAAACGACGGACATTGACTGAAAGAAATCTGCTACCATCAGTTTAGAAAAATACTTTTTGTTTGTGTTGTATCCACCACAAGCACCAACGCCAACACCATTTACTCATTCCTACACTAACTTAATGATTTTGTGAGTAAGAAAACAAACACACATGCATGTGAGAAAATATGCAGCACCAGAAAAGTCGTAAAAAAACAAATAAAAAGAAAAGTATTTATGAAATACTAAATTCTATCTTCCTTCCTTCTTGTTCACTGGTATCCTATTCAGAAAAGGACAATCTAACAAAAGTATTAAATGATTCTTTTTATAACCTTTCCTTATACTCGCATAAATAGGGCAGTATATTAAGTTTATTTAGCGAGATGTAACAAATAATTTAGAAAAAAAAAAACGAATCTGTTGTGAATTATGAGGCCTTAGACAAAAAGTGTATGATTATCAAATTCATGGGAGTCTTTTCTAATGAACTGAGTATTTTATTATTTAAGCTGTAGTTCTCTGCATAAAATATTTCAATCTCTCAGAGAAGCCAACATTATGGAGCGAATATTTATACAACTAAATATAAAAGATTTTATCAAGTATTATCAAATAATTTCGATATAAGATATTGTTAATTACAACATTAATACTATTGTGTTCACATTAAGCAAATATTTGACGTCTTATTAAACAATTGTTTTCCATTATTTGAGTCTTTAAATGTTTTTTGCAAGAACACAACCTCAAACTTAATTTCAAAATTCAACTGCGATTTATAATATTTTTTTTAAATGTTAACAATTAAATAAATAAAAATTTGTATCCCCTGTTTTTATAAAACGAACATAAAAATTCATTTCCCCAAAATGTTTGGAAAACAACAAATAAATTTAAAGTTTTCTTTATTGTTTTCAATATAAATTTTGGAAACGAAATTTTCATTCGTTTTATAAAAACAGGGAGTTAATTTAGAAATTATAAACATTTTCGTCTTAAATAATTATAATTTTTTTCGCGCAATAAGAATTTTTATCCAGAAAATGAGGCATTAACGTCCTGTCTGATATCTGCAAAAGTTTAAAATCAATCAAAATATTAAGTAAATGATTACGAAAAAGTATTTCTTACAAATTTTTACTAATTTACAACTTTTTTTCAAATCAACAATTCGTCTCAGAAAAAGCTTTTCTAATGTAAGTTTGAAATAAAAGCTTTTAATAAGAACAATAATTTGTAGCCTATAATTTTCTAAATAACTTGAACTGAATCTTTAAAAATAATTTTGATATCAGAAATCCATTTAACTTTTAAAAGCTTTAAGAGTCAGAGTTAAAGAAATAATCAGATAAAAGCTTAAAGTTTTTTCTATTTCAGCATAAAAGCTTTAAAAAAATTATACTTTAAAATATTGACAAGTTGAAAGTTGCTGAATTAAAGCTCAAGGTATTAAACGAATTGAATTTAAAATTTAAAAGTAGTGTCAGTTTTAAAATTTCTTTAATTTATTAAAAATGCTGGTTAAAGTTAAAAAGTTTTTTGGAAAAGAATTAAAAGCTTAAATCTTCACATATTACTTATATCCATATTAATACATCAAAATTTTTTTAAAGCTAAATCTTTTAAATAGAAATTAAGTTTTAATAATAAATTAAATAAGAGCTTAAAAAGCTTTCAAAATTTAAGCTTCTATAAAAGCTTAAAAAACTATATTTTTATTTAAGAAAGTTATTCGAAGTAAAGCTATTGAAACTATAAAATTATTATTACTATCCTTGCGTGATCGTTATTATTTTTTTTTTAGAGAATATAATATACATAGTCACCGAAAATGCAAAACAACGTAACATCAAAATCAAAATTTTGGAGTAAAAGTTATAAGAAATCTTTGTATTACAATTTTTACTAAAATTTGTATTGAATCTTGAAAAACGTAACCACATAACTACAAAAATTTTTTATGAAAATATATATATTCATCATCAATATATGAGGCCATATGTAAGGATGTAATAACCCAAAAATCTTGTATGTGTGACAGTTTTTTATGCCTCCTGTAAAATTATGAAAAGTGATCTTGTATTGTTTTGTATTCCGTGACGACAAATTGATTTAGATATTATTGAAAAAAAATATTTCTACAATTGTCCATAAGTCCTAAAAAAGTAAATGATATTTTTTGTAATTAATCGGAATTTTTTTTTTTTAATTGACAATGTTGACCATGCGCTGATCCACGGGGAGGGAAAAATGGAAATTTCACTCCCTAAAAATGCTTAATTAAAAATCTGCACTAAATCATACAGTTTAAGGAAATAGTATAGAAAATCATTTGATTTTCCTCCCCCAAAAGCTTGAGCTGGATCCGCGCCTTATGTTGACTGACGCTGGATGTAAGGTGCAAGACTAAATTAGTTCAAAATTGCCACATAAACCATTTATGAGGTCTTATCTTTTGAAATTATGAAAAATTTTCCTCCCCCAAATGCTTGAGCTGGATCCGCGCCTGATGTTGACCGACGCTGGATGTAGGGTGCAAGACTAAATCATTTCCAAATTTCCATATAAACCATTTATGAGGTCTTATCTTTTGAAATTTATAAAGAATATTTCTTATTAACGATACTTTGAGAAAAAAGTTAAAAAATTTAAAAATACTTTTGTTAAAAAGTAGTGACTTTGAATATTTTTCACGAGTAGACGATTTGAGCTAATTCAAAAATTCTTTAAGCGTAGTATTTTGAAATATATATAAAATTACAAAATATTATGAAAGAATTTTACCTTATATATCTCAGAACTTTTTCCCGAAAAATTAAAACATGTTGAGACAAAAAAATCAAAAATTTAAAAACATCTTTTTAACAGTAAAAGCTTATGTTTATACCCAACACCACCATAGGAATATTATGCGTTTGTGCTGATGTATGTAACACATAGAAATAAATTTCCAACACCCTCCTTAAAGAGTACGAATCGACGTGAAATCACATTTTAAAACGATTTAACGCTATTCTTCCGTCCGTCTGGCTGGTTGGACGGTTGGCTGGCTGCCCATGTAAACCTTGTACACAAAGTGTAGATCGTAATTTTAAAAATTATTCAATGATATTTGGTACCTGAGACATTTATCTGACAAGGACGAAGCCTAATGAAATTGATTGTGATCGGAGCATTATTTCACCTGTCCCCGAACTAGAGCTTTAACACGCAAAAATAAGAATATTTTAATGAAATTCGGTGACAGAAAGTTCTATACAAGTATCTATATTTGTAACAAATTTTATGAAGATCGGTTCACAATTGCCCAAAGCTCCCATATAACCCATTCTTTAGAAAAGTTTGTTAATGATTCACTACTTACGAACAAAATAGCTTGCATTTGTTTTGGTAAACGTTGCATCCATAGATTCTTGCAGAGTTCATCTGACACCTTCCCAGAAGAAGTGTTGATGGCTTCTTGTCTCCTAACTCAATATCGCGTAGGAGTTTCTTCAACTGCTTTTCCTCCGAATCAGTGAATCGTTCCTCACATAGAACATTGGCTTCAATAGATCCAACGATGGTGTGGAATTTTGTTGAATATGATGTAATTCCAGCGGTGATAAACTGACTTTCCACTTGTTTGGGTTTGTTTTCCAAAACGGCGGCACTTTCACTGAAACTCGAGCTATTACGCTGGTTGGAGGAAGAGATGCAAATTCCTCTTCCGAACTGTTTATTGACATGTTCTTACTAATTATTGGGGTCACCAATTTTAGTGGTTATTGTGTGGTATAGAATTAATCAAACACAAACACTCAATTTTTTATATTTATTTACAAAAATTTTTATTAACAAAAAGAAAACGTTTTTATAATTCAAAAATTTAAAACAGAATGAAAAAATATTTTAAAACAAAAGAAAAAATTAAATTTAAAATTCAAAGCTTTTTATGTTTAAAAAAAATTATAATTTAAAGTAGTACTTTTTTTTTTTTGTTTAGCTATTACAAAATAAGTACAACGGTACGATTTTTTTAAACCTTTACATACTAGAGAAAGTAAATTTTGCTACTCTGTAGTTTATCTTGTGGTATTATGGGGTTGACTACAAGATAATTTTTTTGAAAGCTTATGTCCTCCTCTACAACTTTTCCATGCACTTTGATTTGATCCGAGCAGTAGTTAAGGAGATACAGCTTTATTACCCCAAACAATTTCTTTTGGTCCCACTTCATATTAGTCCTATTTACCGAATATAACACAGTGATGCATCTTTTTTTAGATTTATAATTTTTTAATTGGTTTTAAAATGTTTCTTTTTTTTTTAATTGGCAGTTTTAAGAAAAATATAAAGAAATTTGAAAGATTTATTCATAAAAGTATAGAAATAAAATAAATTTTCAAAAATTTTCAGATCATTACTTATATTTATTAAAAAGAAGTAATAATAAAATCAATTATTGTAGTTATTTATATTATCAACATCAATTAAAAATTAATTAATATAAGCAATTTCGTAATTGAAATCGATGTTTACATATTGTTGTATATTTGCATTATAGATTTATATAATTTGAAAAACATTTCTGTAACTGGATTTCTTATGGGAGTTATTAGAGAATTAAATTTTAAATAAAAGTGATCTAGGCATTATAAACATTTCCACAAATTCTTACTATTGTCATACACAAGTCGACTTTCACCCCTTATAGTATTTCCATATATATTTGCAGGTTTTTCTTAGCTCAAACTAGGCTGTTGCTCTTTTTTTCTGGCTTCCACTCACCAGCCAGTTTCGTACTTTTGGAACGGAAACATTTTAACGTTTTACAACAACACAACACTCCTTTAATACACGTTTTCTTTATTTTACATCATGACTTCCGCTTTACAATATACAATATTTTTTTTCCTTTCTTACAACACCCTCTAGGTAAATTAAAAATAATAAAAAAAAAACACAAAACTTAAAGACCAGAAGGATAGTGTTATATTTCTGTTGCCATTTCTTGGTGTTTTACATATATTTTGTTCAACATTTTCTAAAAGTGAGTTAGGAATTTACTTAGGTGTTTTGTGGGTATTTAAGCCCAAGTATTGTGGTTGGTCTGTCTGTCTGTCGGTCGGTCGTTTGTATGAAGTATAAGAGGCAAATAAGAATAGAAAAACAATAGTTGTGTAAAATAAAAATGGGAAAGAAAAAGCTGGTTATAAGTGCAAGTGAGCATTAAAGATGAAATATGCTTAGGTAGGACCTTACATTTACAGAATGTAATTTATTAAAATTGTGCCAAGAATTTTTTTTTTTTACTTGTCAGTGGCAAGACAGTAGTAAATTTTCTATAAAATTATAGGTATATTTTTAATTTTCATTTATACTTTTTTTTAAAGTTATTTTATTGAAGTTACTTTGTATAACTAAAGATTGTTGTTTTCTCAATTAAAATATTCATTTATATGTATTAGCATATACATACATGGATGGATACATACATCTTTGATAAATAAATGATGTCATTCTTACGATCGTCATGATCGGCTGGATACACGGAGAGAAAAAAAACATGGTTGCAACCTGATCGCCACAAATATTTAATGTTTGTATAGCTGTTATTCATTGATTTGAATAATACTATGTTCATGATAGCAACGTTTATGATTACGCTTTATCATTTAATGATAAATTTTAAAATTTGAATTATAATATGTATTTATTTTTGTATGATATCATATATATGAAAAATTCAAACATTGAGTTATTTCTACAGCCATTCAGTTAATTTTACAATTTTGTTTAATTCTACAACCATTAAACCAATATTTTTAGTCCAGTAGTTTGTTAGTATATTAATTCTCATTTAGTTCACATATAAAAAAATATAAATTAATAAAGTTTATTCTTATTCAGTACTAGCTAATACCCGGCGTGCTTCTCCACCATTCCGAAATGAAATACATAGTAATTAAAGGATTAAAAAAATATATTTATTTAGTAATTAATATATTACATTTTTCTTAAAAATTGTAATTTATTCATTGATGTCAAAATTTTTTGTGCAAAATTTGACCATTCCAACTCCAATAGTTTCCCAGATATACGAATTTTTGCATATAATTCACATGGGAGGTACTATACCCCCCACTTGTAATCTGCCCATATTTTTCTTAAATATTAATATTGATACCAAAGTGGCTCCGACAAAATTTTAAGACTCTAACTGCTATATTTTCTCACTATTGCTAGTGTATCAATTTTTATCCAAAACATTCATATTGAAGCTAGTGCTAGTCGTACGACATTTGAGCTCTCTAACTTTACTTTTTATGAGAGAAGACATGCCCACTATTTATTTTCCGTCCATTTTAGTACAAAATATTCACATTGACACTTAAGTTGCTAGCTCTCCTATTTTTTTCCAGAATGGACATATAGGTGTCAAAGTTGTTCGTGCCAAATTTGATGACTCTAGTATTACAAAAAGAATTTTCGAGATATACTTCTTTCAATAGAGATTAAAATTCCATGATCTCTTTTAATATAGATCATGGAATTTCAAAATAAATGGTAGCATATTTTTCCTTCCAGGCATATAGGAACACACTGTGAAAATTTTAAGAAAATCGGTTTAGCCCTTTGGGCTGCTATAGATTTCGAACAAACACACATTAATTTTTATATATATAGATAATGAATGTACCACATATCGTGGTACTAAGGAATATAAATATGAAAATGTTGAAACTAGTTCATATATATAATAAAATGGAATTATATATAAGATAAAAAGGGGTTATATATATGATAAAATGTGATATATATATGAAAATCGGATTATTAAATAATAAAACTTGTTTATATATATATTCAGGCGCGGATCCAGCTAAAGCTTTTGGGGAGGAAAATATAATGATTTTAACAATTATTTCCTTAAATTTAATGATTTAGTAAACATTCTTTATTAAGAATTTTCATTTTGGGCAGGGAAATTTCCTTTTTTCCCTCCCCGTGGATCCGCGCCTATATATATAATAAAATTGGATTATTAAATGAAAACAACATAGGAAAATCGGAAGAATTTTTATAAAAGAAGTTATAAATATGATTGGAATCATATATTACAATCATAGTACATTGCTCTTAGTTTATGGTCACCTGAACCATACTATTTTCTGCGTGTAGATACAAACAGTGTATTTATAAATATTTGAGTGTTTAAAAAATTTTTATTTATTTTAAAAATAATTGTAAACCAATTATAAAGTTAGTTATAATATAAATATTATAATTAAATTTCAGTACAATATTTTTTCTGTGCACTGTAAAATTTGTCTGCCAACATCAACACTATTTATTTTTGAATTAAAATTAACTTTATAGTTTTCTCTATGTGTATTATGAATACAACATCCCGAACAACTTATTTGTAAATATTTTGATGATTCTTCACATAAAAATCTTCTTCACATTATTAAATAATAAAATGTCGCACACATGTTGAAACAAAAACTAAGCTCATAAAAATCAATGTAGATTTCACTGATTCAATGTAAGAGTAACTTGAATCAATAAACTTTTGCATTTAATTTTTATATTAATGTATGGCAATATTTTGAAAATTTCATTTGGATTATTTTAAGAGAAAATTATTTTATATAATATCCCAATTCTACTCTTTCATTTGATATTCATATTACTATATAATGTTTATTATAAAGTGTTAATGTTCAAAAATTTACGTAGGGCAACTTTAAGATTTTTTCTAAAGAAAAACTTAAACACGTAATGAAAAACTAAAAACGTACTTAGTTTAAATATTTTTACATGTACACATATATAGAATTTATTACGTTAACGCAACAAAACCACATGTTTACAGAATGATCACTACAACTATTCAATGTAATTGTATATTGTTGTTTTCATGATAGCAATGTTTTTGCTTCTATTCTATAATTTAATGATTACTTATCAATATTTTTATACCGATTTAAATATTTTTATATGAAACTATATTTTATTTAGTTAATTCTGCAACCATTAAGTTAATTTTAATTAATTCTATAATAATATTCGAAACAAATATTTTTTTTAGAAGTATAATATGATGTTAGAAGTATAAATTTTATGAGGATCAGTTCATAATTTTAAGAGTCAACTGAAAAAGCATAAATTTATAGGAATATTAGTATCGTGGCAAAAAAAAAAAAAAAGAAAACCTTCCCGAATTTTGGTTCACAAACACTAGAATGTAGGGTATCATATGAACGGACTTCATCGACTATATCTTTATCATTTATGATATATTTATGATATATTAATATTTTACCACACTTGTTACTCATCTCTTCCGTCCTGACTAATAAATTCTTCTAAGTATAAAAAAATATCTTATAAAGAATTCTTATTAGTACACTATAACATCATAAGTGAAACGGATCAAATAATTTTAATTAATTTAATTAAATTTGAAGAAAATATTAAACATTTAAAAAAAATGTTCAAAACAACTTTATCGTTTTTGATTATATTAATTCTTGTAATTAATTTTTGCACTACTATTAAATGTTTTCCCGATAAACATTTTGTAAAGGGAGCGCCATTAAATTGTCAAGAAGTGGATCATACTGGCAAATGTATTAAAAATTATAGTCGAAATTTGAACGATTTTAAATATAACAATCTTAGACCACACCCAAAGGTAATATTTGCACAATATTTACTAACTCAAAGTTCTAAATAAAATTATATTTTTAATTTAATTTATTTTAATAGCATTCTAAACAAGCAGTACAAACCAAAAATAAAAAAAATTGGTATGAAAATTCACCAGAAACTAATTCCGATGGAAATTGGTTTTCACAGATGTTTAATTGGGGTTAAATTTTAAACAATCAATAATGTTTAATATCATAATGAAGAAAATCATCTTAAAATGAAAACCGTCACAAAGCTGCAAAAAACTTTTCATTAGCAAAAATTATTTATCATCAATTTTAGTTTTAAAGGTAGTAAAATGAAAAATATTTTTAATAAATACTATACTATTTAAGTATTATAAAAATATAGATTTATGTTTGATTTTATTAAAAAATATCTAAAAATTCTAATCAAGTAATTTTTTTTTTAATACCACCTACTTAGCAAAAACTTTAGTTACCCGGTAAGCCAACCTATTGCATTGCCAGAAGGGGGTAACTACTTATAATTCGGCTGAAACACTCCTTACTTTTATATGGCAATGTCCACGAATTCATGGGTACGCCATTCTAGGGTACCTTTTTAAAATAGTCGAATAACTAGTTTTTTTATAATGCTTACAATCACCAAATAAATCACAAATTACTAAACATCACACTAACAGTTAAACGATAAGTAGTTATTAATATTATTTTAGGAAGCAGCGAAATAATTAGTTATTAATATACTTCCAGGAAGCATACAAATAACTAGCTTCTCGAATTAAAAATGATTGGTTAATGCAAAAATAAAAGATTTTTATTAAATTAAAAATATTTGTTTTTGAAATATTTGTATTTACAAAAATTTGTACTATAATATTATTTCGATCACAAAACAAATATAATTCATTTATGCAATAAAAACTCAAAGAAATCAAATCAAGAAATATTATATTATAATTCATAAATCCAAAAATGATAATTGCATATTCCAAATTTTCTCAAATGTCTATGGAAATATTCAACAGTTTCTCCATTTCCGTTACTATTTTCCGTTTTTTGAAGAGATTGATTTTTATACTTTTAAATGCCATTCTAATATTTTTGGTAAAAGAATTTGGACTGACCTTTATTAACAGTTGTTGATATATCAGACACTGTAAAAGTAGAATTATAAAAATTAGTTAATTATCTGTAGCAACCTGGCAGATTCGATAAATCCATTGCAAATTTTATATTTTTTTCTCGGTGACGTTTTCCAACAACAATTATTCTACTCACGTTTTATAACTGGGGAATATATATTTTATGGGTATTTTTTTAATAACACAATATTTTATTTAATAACTTTTCGCCACCAATATTTTATTTTTAATTTATTTTATTTATTTATATTTAAAGAAGAAAACTGACGAAACCTTAGATGTTAGTTATTTTTTTATTGGTTATTAAGTAATCAAATATTAAAAGTTATTAATAAATTAAATGCATTTTAAATAAAATAAATCTATTAATATTTTTTTAAATTGTTTAAACATAAAACTTCTTAGATTTTACGCGTTTCATATAAAATTAGCATAAAAATTGTGTTTTGCGAATGCAAACATATTCACTATATGCAGTTTAGAAAGCTAAACAATTTTATTATATTTTATTCTGTTAGTATCGATGCGAACAAACTGGCTGTTGGCAGTTTAAGAAGCTTAAGGGAAATACCAAGAAATGATCCTTAAAACTGATAATATCGATACTGAGAGAGAACATTTGACGTTGGTTCTAGCAACTTAATAAAACATTGTTTCAAATCGCAAGAAATTGTGTATAATCTACTTATGCCGTTAGTTGTGATGCCGGTAAAAATCAGTAGCCAGGAAAATTATTAAAGTTATATATAAAAAGCTAAATCTTGATCATCATTATTATGAAAATCTCGCCGAAAATAATATTCTACCAAAACAATCCATCATTTAATAAAACAATTTAATACATTTTTTAAAATTGGCTTACAACATTTTTAAACGATTTAATACAATTATAGTTTCCAATATGTATGCATATACAAAAATATTAAGAATAAATAATATAAACCATGAATATAGTGTGATTGCAACTACTAAAATCATGTTTTTTCATGATTCAGAAGTATAGAACTATTAATGTGTTTATTAAAGTTTCACTACGTATTTTTTAATTCTAAGGTATACGAAAAATTTCCTTCTAGAAAAAATGTTAAGGATGCCATTGGATATAAAACCTAATTTTTATTCTTCCCAATCTTTAACAAAAAAGTCTTTCGAATTTTAAAGCCTTATATCATTATAAAAAAAGGCGTTATATGAAAAAAAAAAAAAAACAGGATCATGCAAAATTATCCTGTTTCGAGCATATAACTCGAAAATTATAAGAGATAAATATGATATGTAAATTTGTAAAAAATAAATAAATCGGGCGAGAAACAAAAATTTGGCAAACGATTAAAAATTGCTTATGTAAAAGTTACTTAACTTGGAGCTGCCTTAGCTGTGTCCCTGAGAGGTTTGTTTTACCCCCCTTCCAAACTAAACATTAAATATTCTTCTGCTATGCCGAATATCATGAAAATCCAACAAGTCGATCAGAAGTTACAGATTTATTTTCAAAAAATTCTGATTCTGCCCCTGTGCATTGTAATGTTGATTTATAAATGCGAAGGTATGAAAGCATACTTTTAGGCGACAATTTTATTTGGTGAAGGGTACAAAAAATTGTCTTTTATTTAATGATAAGCAAATAACAATTTTTACTTTATTTTTAAAAAGTTTAAATAACAATTTTACAAAAGTTTCTGGACAATTTTAAAACTCTGTTTATGATAAAAAAAAATAAGCAAAATTTATGATAGGATTATAAATTATGTCAAGTCTTTATATTATTTAGTAATAGACTTTTAGTTATAC
>MINK01042677.1:0-10145 GCA_001735545.1 Phormia regina
AATAAAATATTAAAATCGAATAACCCTTTTAATAGAATTTAAATTAAAATCAAATAATTTATTGTTAAAAAAATTGTTTCTCATAATTTTTTCTGTCCGGTTTTGTTATTGAAAGAAATTTTAGTAAAAAAGTTTAATTTTGCATGAAATATTTATTTAAATACACATTTCGAATTGGCTTCAAGATACTTCTAATCTGCATATTTTTGTGTATCGCTTATATCAATTGAACTCACTCTTCTTGAGTTTTGGTGAAATATACTTGAGTACTTTCAAAAGTAGAATTCAATTTAGGGAAAATGAAAAGGATACTAGTACGGTATTTTCTCTGTGTCCCCCAAAATAACGAATTAATAAACAGTTTTCAAATCCAACATAAAGATGGTAGAAAAACGAATTCAGAAATTCTATATCTGCACGATAAATATTGTAATAATGTCGATAGTCCTCCAACAATTTAGGCACTAATTTCTAACGAAAAACTGTATTCTTGGTAATAAAAAGAATTGAATAATGGCCATCAAATATACCGTTCATGGAGTAGATATTAACATATGAAGATATCGAGCCCTGGCCACCACAATATCGTAACCGATAAGGTTTTCAAAATTCGTATTTTTATGAAAATCTATAACTATAAAAGAATCATTTACATCATCTTTTAAAATTTTGTACGTCTTGTAGCTATATAGGTCCTGTAGCTTCAATCAGTGGGAAATATATATTTGATAACTATTGTAGAAAAGATGAAGTAGTCTGAAATTTCTCATCTGGTTGTGTTACAGAAGCCTGGATTGTTTTTAACTTTAACCTTATAACCTAAAAAATTATCTTATTTACAAAAGAAAAAATAATTTATATTAACTTAACAGAATCCTCCATTAAAAAATTAAAGAAAACTATTACACTTTTAAAATTGTAGTTTGACGATCATATCCATCTATCATCATCTATGTCTTCGAATTTTCTCCAAATTTTTAAGTAGTATCGACTAGTGTACCTAAACCGAACACACAAATGATTGTAAGTATATATATGTATGTGTTTGCATTTAATATCAAAAACTTACAACAATATGTAAATATGCCACATTAATAAAGTGTAGAGATGCTTCCATTTGGTAAAATATGGTGTATGTATTCACAAACTACAAATACAATTTCATTGTATGTATGTATACATTAATACGTATATATGTCCTATACATCGACAACAGCTATAACTATAAGATTCATTGTTGAAATATTATTATGTATCCTAACTCTGGCCTCGTATGTTATGAACATGAACCATGCGTTAAATACTACATGCAATGAGAAATCTTTCCAATTTTCTCTATAGGAAAAACGTGAGGTCATAAACAATTTAGCCAAAGAGGCAAAATCCAACAACAACAACAACAACAACAGAAAAATGGCTACTGAAATGTTGAATTATAGTAGACAATATATTCCATAAGTAGGAATCCATGCTTAATATGTATGAATATATGTAAATCTATCTATGTATGAATATATGTATGAATGTATGTTTTTAATATTTATGTGTTTGTTTGATTATAAAGTATGTTTGTATTTTCATAAAATATAGTTTTAGCAACAAACTGACTATAAATCTATTTAGAAAATATATTAGTATGTTTGAGAAATTTGTTGTATTTTTTTATATATACACAAGTATATTCAAAATACAACTATATTATAATATATGTGTATGAGTGTTTGTTTTTATATTGCATTCATAAATATTATTTTAAGGTCTCATATGGTCTTCAGGCCATAATAAACGGTTTGAAAATAATAATAAAAACAATAACAACAAACAATGAAACCAAACCACAATCATAGTGAGAACAGCATCCATAAACACACAATTTGGTCGTTTTGAATGGGTTGGGTGTAAAAAGTATTCCATATATGTAGATTGATAACAAATTACTGTACGAGGTTATGTTATGTCAGTTAGATGTCAACAGGAATTGATAAAGTTGTGAAACTTTATCAATTCTTGTTGATTGCATTGAGAGAATAAATACCTAAGTGGGTGGTAGATATTTTAACAAACTTTTTTGATGATCAATATATTTTAGGGAACACATTTTGTGATGTATTTTCAAAATCATATTGAAACTTTTTGTGCATCAGGATGTTACATTTAAAAATAATGTATCAAGGTACATTATCAAACTTTATATTAAAATCCTCAGACATTTTTAAACCCCCAAATCTTTGAAAAAAAAAATCATTTTTATGGGAAATGGGTACGATTTGTGATCTCTAATGTTTTGAAACAATTAATTATTGTAAGAAAATCTCATGAATAAACGCATTAAATAAGCATTTAAGTGGATAAAGTGCTTCGATTTGTCACCACTTATATTTCGTATCAAAGATCGAAATTTATGTGATGATCGCTAAGATCTTTAACACTTCATATCTTTGTAATTAGGATTTTAAATGAAAAATCTTAAATGATCACTTAAATGGAGACATTGGATTTATATGTGTGATCATTCAAATTCTAAAATGTTGTATGAAAATAAAAAAAATATCCTTAATCAAATACGGGTCGAAATGGAAAAAAAGTCTTTTAATTGCGATCACTAATTTTTACTATCAGAGCTCATTGGAGTAAAGTAGTATCAAAAAATGCATTTTTATAATTTGAAGACAATTCCTGGCTCATTAATATGTCCGTCTGTCAGTCTATACATTGGGGTAAATTTGGTCGAAAATAATGCTTAATTCAGAAAATGGTGATATCAACAATTAGTAATCACAGTTTATTTGGATTTTTATAAGTAAATAAGAAACATATTTTTAGATTTGATTATAAAAATACAATTAAAGAATTAAAAAAAAAATTGTTGATACAAAGGGAATGATCGTCCGACAATTTATACATTGAGTTAAATGATTTGAAAATTCCCCATAAATCTGGAACATATGATGTCAATAATTTATTTTTTACATTTGATTTAAATTTTGATTTAAAAGCTGAAAATATATTTTTGAACATTCAAAATTTCTTTCTTGAGAGAATTTTAATGTCTGTCCTTCTGTCTAGCTGTTGGTAATTTTTAAATTTTCTAATTCATATTCGTTTAGTTTTTTACTCAACAAAAATATCTACTTCAAAATTTTCTTCAATCGATAGATAATTTTAAAAATTGCATAAAATATAATAAAATTGATTGGTATATTAGATATTGGGCTTTATAAGGAAAAAATGTAACAAGATTTTGCAAGCCTATAGATCCACTCCTAAAATTTATGTAATTTTATATAAATACAAACAACCGATTAAAAGTTATATATTTATTTGCAAATAGAATCGATTTTGCCCCACTGTCTAATAATTTATAAAAGAAAACAATTGGACTAAAGTTGTGTTTTGTAAGAGAGTTACTGAAATTTTTATTTGAAAGAAAATTGAGTACATTAAATGAAAATCATTGGGGGTGATATGGAAGCTATGGTCAATTATGTACCGATCTTCATGAAATTTGGCACAGGGACTTATGCTTCGATAGAACTTATTTGTGTTAAATTTTATTAAAAATTTAAATTTTAAGGTAATTTTGAGTGTTAACACTCTATTTCGGTGGAAGATTTGTATGGGTACTAGGTGAAATAATGGACCAAAATTAAAAGGATTCGTTCTTGAACAAAAAAGGTCATACGTACCAAATTTCAATTTTATATTTAAAATTGTGACCTGTACTTTGCGCTTTACATGGACAACGAGCCAACCAGACGGACGGACATTGTTAAATCAACTCAGAAAGTGATTATAAGTCGAGCGGTATACTTAAAGTGTAGGAACTTTTTGCTCAGAAAGTTTATATGAAACTGAGCCATATATGGGAGCTATGGATTTATGAGGATTGAACTTCATAAAAAATTATATAAATGGTTTTAGCGTTTATAATAATTAATTTATAAAACTAAACGTCCATTAAACTTTTACAAACACCACCTACGGTGCTGTAGGTATAAGAAGTTATTTATTTAATGCATCAATTCCTTGTTTCAATGAAATCATTCATTAATGTTCAATGAAAAATTTAAATATATTGTATCAGTTCATTGATTTAAAAATAAATATGAATAGGAAATGTTTAGTCAATGTATTAGTATATTAGATTCGTTGATTCAATATACTTATACTTTGATTAAATTAGTAAACAGGACTTGAGAAAAAAAGCTAAACACTGTTAGTAAGAATCAACACATGGTGAATAAATATATCATCATCAATGAAATGTTTAATTAAATTTTATTAAAATAAACGTAATGTTCTATTCATTTCCTTAAATAAAACATAAATTTCCAAAAACCCTCGTTTTTTTGGTGTGCATGTGATTTAACATTAAAAGCCTTAAATGTGGTCATAAAATGTTTCAATTAATACATAAATTAACTACAAATGACTAAATGAGAATAATAAAATTTATAGCTTTTTTTGTTCACTAACTTACACACGAACTTACTCACCATCAGCAATTTTAGCAAAATTTAACAAAAATATTAAAAACCAAAAATTTCATAATAAAGATTCCAACAATTAAGTCATCAATTTCTGTATAATAAAAAAAGAGCACTATGATCAACACAATACTAAATCATTTCTAATAACAAATAATAAACATAAATTTAAAAAGTTTTGTTTATTCCAAAAATACTATTTGACAGCCAAAACTAATTTTTAATAACAAAACGTGACTATTTTTATCAGACAATAAATATCTAATTATGAGTAATAATTTAAAAACTTGGTCATAATAAACAATATAACGCTTACATATTATTGTTGCTATTATTTTACTATACTGCAAATCATACTATAGTAAATATATAACAAATATTTTAGATTTTAAATCAAAAGTTTTTGAACTTATTTCTTGTGTACATTGTTAATTTAACAAATCGCTGCAGTTAATTTACCTCTAACCATTATTATTTCTTTGTTAAAATTTAATATTTTTTTTTCTTTTCTTTTAGGATTTTATAAAAATAAATGTAATGGTTGAAATAATAAAATATTATTAATAAATTTGTTGATAACCTTATGACCACAAATTATTGCAAATACTTTTTGGCTAATAGACAATTTAAACATTTATTTGTTGTCCATTGTTATATTCTTGCCGTAACAACTAAGTTTTCCGTTTAGTTGAATTCAATTGTGCAGCCGTAGAACTGAGTAGATTTTATAGGGAATAAACTTCACTTGGCATAAAATGTTAAGTGTCAATAAATACATTGTATGTTTGGTTGTTTGAAGTGCATTGGTGTTGGCATCAAACAACAGTTTGCCTTAAGTTATAGGAAATAAAGTTTAGTCGATTGTTAAAGTTTAACAATGAAATGTCTGCAGACAAAATATAATTCCACCCACAAGAAGCTTTTGAGATCTTAATTATGAACATATAGAATAGAGTTGCCATATTGAAAATAAATAAAATTCTGCAGCACGGTTTTCTTAGTCAATTCCACTACCTAGTGACAAATCATGAATTATAGATAAATATAAAAAATTCTATATAGTGAAGTATATGTTGAGAAGGACTTGCTTTTGACGTTTCAAAAATAAAAAAGCGATTGATTTTTCCAAAGGTAATCACACGGGAAAGAAGATTATTGAATTTGGTCATGATCGGCCCATTATTTCTTCTGGCTTTACATAAATGTCCTCCCGGAATACAGTTTTAATGCTTAAAAATGAATTTAATGAAATTTAACATAAATATGTTTTATATTAACACAAATCAGTATGTGACATTTCTTAAAAATCGGTTCATAATTGGCCATAGCTCCCATATTAACCTCTCTTTCGAAAATCACTTTAATGTCTATAAATCGAATAAAAATGTTAGTATCAACTTAATATTCGGTACAAATAAAATTTTTATAAGATTAAACGATAGTGCACAATTTTATGAAGATAGGTCCATAATTGGCCATAAGACCTTAATTCGGTAATCACCCAAAAGTGCATAAATACGTGTAAATATTAGTATCGACGTAATATACTGTATTAGTATTTATTATTTTAAAACTAGTACAAGTGCAGGTCCATAATTGACCCTTTTTCTAAATTTTGATAAGCATAGGCAATTATGATCAAGTAAAGGATTAGATTAAATCCAGGCTAGACTGAGCTAGTCTTGTTTACCGCGAGGTTGAGCCTTTCAGTTTACCAGTATTGAAAGGGATGGAACTTGAATTGTCAACTGAGGCCAAATACCTGGGTATTTACCTGTAAAGCAAATTGTCTTGGAGGAGAAACACTCAGAAGAAAGTCAAAAGACGACTTAATGCCTATTATACCTGCAGAAACTATATATGCAAGAATTGGGGACTTAGAACGATAGTAGTATCTGTAAATTTTTACTTAACCTTATTTAGCCTTCTATATACAGTTCAAGGGTGTGGAAGTAGACCTCAGGCGGCAATGGAAATCATTCTCCACTTATTTCCAATTGGGGAGTGTGTGAAGGGGATTGCTTTATGGTTTAGTCTTAATCTTTAAGAATCGAAACAGCTTCTAGGTATGAGCCGTAGTAGTAAATGAATGATGGTAGGTATGATCATTGGTCATTTCCCATTAGGGAACATGATGAGTAAATGGAATATTGGCACGACAAATTTCTGTAGATCAAGTGAGGATGTGCAGGAGCTAGAGAAAGTGGAGCACATTTTTGTCATTGCGTAAGGCTTCAGCGGTAAAGGCTGAAGTGGTTTGGAAACCACACCCTGCATGAACTAGATGAGGTTATAAGCAAGGGGCTTATTAACCTCTTAGGGTTTTTAATGGGAATAGGATGACTTAGGGATAATCGGAACTGATTGCAAGTGTTTAGGTTCCACACCTCTCGTCTTTATCTTTGGTCTATTCTCTTTTTCCTTGTCTATTTCTTAAAGGGATCACAATAGACCGTTTTGGATTGTGGGTGGAGGCATGAATACGCCGCATTTTTCAACGTAACCTAACTTAAGCTAGATAACGGTGTAGTTCATCATATAGTCGGGTATGACCGAATATACATTTTTTCTCTTGTTTTTATTTCATTTAATAGAAAAACGCATAAACTCTAAAAGGATAAGTAAAACATTTATATACTTCGAAAGTTCAAAGGTCAAAATTTATCATATAAATTAAAAAAATAAATAAATAAAAAATATATTGAGAATGAAACTCTTCTCCATATTAGTGCCAAATTTCACACTGAAACTTCGATTGGTTTAGAAGTTAGGAGGCAAAATACCTTTTTTTATTTTGAACTTATTTTTTTATGAGCACATATTTATAAAAAATAAAATTTTATATACAAATTTTGACTTCAGTTTATTTTATGTCACATAACTTCTGAACTAAATGAGTGTACAATATGAAACTTTACACAATTCCATTAAAATCGATACAATCCGATTGCTATTCATTTTGACATGGAATCACTCAGGGTGTAAATAGTCTAATTGTGTAAAAACATAACAAAAATACAGTAGGCTGTCCATGTAAAGCTTGTGCGTAAGATACAGTTCCAATTTTAGAGATAATTTGATGAAATTTGAGTTCAAAATATGGTACTCATGTCATAAAAAAAATTTTAACTCCTGGGAAATTTTTATTCCTTACCATGTAAAGCTTGTGCGCAAAGTACAGATCGCATTTTTAGAGATAATTTGATGAAACTTGGTACATATGATTTTTTTGGCACAAGAACAAAGCCTATTGATTTTGGTCACGATCAGCCCATAATTTCACCTAGCCCCCATACAAATGTTCTCCCAGAATTGAGTTTTAACACTCAAAATTACCTTAAAAATTAATATATTTGAATGAAATTTAACACAAATAGGTTTTATGGAAGCATAAATCTGTGCCAAATTTCATGAAGATCGGTCCTTAATTTACCATAGTTCCCATATAAACCACTCTTTCGAAAATCACTTTAACGTGCATAAATCCCATATAAAATTTAATATTAATTTAATATTCGACACACAAAACATTTGTATAAGTATAAGTAACAGTACAAGATTTCATGAAGATCGGTCTATAATTGATCATAGCTCCCATATAAAACCCAATTTCGGGAATCACCACAAAATGCATAAATACATGTCAATCTTAGTATTGACGTAATATTCTGTAATAGCAGGCGCGGATCCTCGGCCAAAACCGACCATACCTTCTTCTCTCGTTTTATTTATTTTCATTGTCTTATGCAATCATCACGCTATCTTTTCCGAAGATTAACTTTGGATCATATTTTGCCCTCCCGATATATAGCTCGAAAATACTAGACTTTCACCAAAGTTTGGAACACTTGTTTATGTACAATACACAAACTTCTTATAAATTCTTATTCTGTTTAATGCAAAATATTTCCACTATTCAATAGTTTAAATTACACAACTCTTGGATGGTTATTTTATATCGTTTTTTCATATAAAAATATACAAGTTATAAATTCATAAATAGCTTTTTGTCATTAAAAAACACAGCAAATTTAATTTTTTCATTTTTATTCTGATTTCGAATCTTTTTATAAAAAACTAAGAATATTGACTCTACATAAAGCTCACGTTCTTTAACACATGAAAATCCATATTTTTCCGAAAACATGGTCACCCTAATCTGAATCAACCCAACCTTAAAAACTGTGTTGCCTTAGAAAACATTCCAAATTTTTTAAACATAATAATGTTATACTTCCCAAAGCATAAACCTTTTATATCCATTTTATTCATATATATTTTGTTATTTCACGGTTTATGTACAAATAAAAAATAAAGAAAAAAATAAATAAAAATCATTCTAGCAACATCTAAAGCTGCCACTGATATTTAGAAAATGTTTCTCTCAGTCAATTGCTGTTACATGTAATTATTAATTGATGGTTGTCATAAATTTATTTTTAGCCAAAATCGCGCACGATATCAAACTGCAGTATTTTATTATGATTTTTATTTTATTTTTCTATAAAGCAAAAAAAAAAAAAAGTTTATATTGTGCCAAGCAAAAAGTTTTTTTAAACGGATCAAAAGGTTGTATAAGCAAAGCTTTAGACAAAAAAATGAAAAATCCAAATTGAGATATCTCCCTCATAGTTTATTTAACATTTTGTCTGCCATGGCAATCTAAATGATTGTCTGTCTGTCTTTTATTATTGTATATATGTCTCAAAAGTAAATTTAACGAATAAGTTGTAAAACAACCAAACAATAGTCAAGTTATGATGTCTGTTAAGTTTTTTTCTTTCGTGTTTTTGTCGGGATACACCTATTTTTAGTAAGATGTTAAACATTTTTACAAGGAAACGTGCGCGCCTGCGCACTGCATAATACACCATAACAAAACACTCATAATTTTATATGCTGTTACTTTAAAAATGCAACCCAAAAGCCAAAATTTGCAACAAAAAATTCATAAAAAAATACAAGCAGTTTTCGACAACAACAATGCTATGAATTCGATGCATGGCTTGACTTTTCAGAGCAGTAACAATTTGTGGGTTTGCTTGTGGTAATGCCCCCTGAGTTAAGAGTGTTGTTAAAATTTAAGAAGAGGCGTCGACCGACACGATTTGCTATCAGATAAGCTGTTATATTATTGTAATGAAGGGCTTAAAGCAATATGGCATTAAGCTAAAATGAAATTAAATAAAAAAAAATATATATAAAATAAAACAGCAAAATGATTATAACACAACAAGAGTTTTTTTTAGCGGGAAAATTGTTGCTGTAGAAACAATGAAGTAGGAAAAAAAAAAACAATAAACAACAGATGCATAAAATATACAACTCTTGTCAAACTTAAATCAAATTTATAACATAAATATTTTGTTTTTTTGAAAACAATTTTTGATTTTGATGGATTATCATTGGATTATTAATAATTATTTCCATCTATGAACTCGTGGAATGTTCTCGCAGCCAATCTTCGTATGTGTGTTTGTGCAAAAATACCAAATTTTTAATCTTTTAATTTTCCGTAACTTATTAAACTATAAAGTGATGTAGTTTCGATTCTATAGAGAAAAAAGAGTGTAAATACTATTTTAGCCAAAAAAAAAAAAAAAAGTTTTTTTTTTTTTTTAATTGTAAAAGTTGAGCCAAAAAATAAAAAATTTAAAA
>MINK01042681.1:0-10967 GCA_001735545.1 Phormia regina
ATGATATAAAAGGATTTTTCTTTGCATAACTGCAAATTAAACGATCTTCAGCACTGTTAGTCTTCCTAGGTCTCTTTTTTCTTGCAACAACTTGACAAGTTTTATATTTGTCATGATGTTTTAGAGTATTTCTTACCATTTTTCTTGATCTGCCAATTTTTCTAGCTTAATAAGAAAGAGTTATCTTCTTTGAAAATAACTTTAAAAAAATCTTAATATTTGCCGGTGAAATAAATAAATTTCTTTGAATAATTAATTTATTTGTTTTATATCAAAAATCGTTTATATTTAGTGTTATATATTATTGGTCATAATTTATCTTTGTTTGTAGAATTTAATCGACGTGAAAGTATCATTTTAAAACAATCACTTTCTCTGTAAAGTTTTATTTAAGGTACAGTTTTGTTGTTGATGGTCGATAAGCGTTCATTAAAAAATATATTCCTTTTTTTAACATTAATATCAATCTTATTTTCAATTATGTTGTTACATTTAGAGTTAATAAAAAATATTCTTAAAATGTCAAAATATGCTCTAAAAGGGTTATTTACTAAATATGCACTAAAAATCATCAAATGCAAAAATATGCCTTTAAGTATAAAATATGCAAAAATATGTACTAACAAATCCATGCCAAAATGGTTTATTTGTTCTGAAACGGATAAATATTTTATCAATGGCTTCGTTCAAAGTCCAGGAAAAAACCTGCAATTGCATATTGTGGTTTCCCTGCTTATCACTAATCACAGCTAACATTTTACCGAATATTGTTTGACTCTGTTTTCTCTTACAAATCATTAGCAAGATCAAATAACTTAGTAGTTTTATAAAATTAATTTTTTTTTATAAAACTACTAGTGGTCAAGCAAATTTAGTAAAATATTCGATAAGCTTTACTTTAATAACTAGTATAACATTGTGAACAATTCTTAAAAGCTTCTTAATTAGATTTAGATCTAGTATATAACAAGTCTACTCTATGTCGAGTATCATTATCTCTCTGATATTTCGACTTCAGTTCCATTATACATTCGGATACGATAGCATAGTACATTTAAAATATGAAATAAAAATTTTTAAAAATTTTTAATCTGAAACTAATTGCATGTTTATAAAATTAATGAAAATATTATAGTTACTTTCCTTCAATTACTTTCCTTCAATTTTTTTTATTATACTTTGAAAATTAATTTAATGGAGAGGAACATTTTGTTAATAAAATGAATTAATTTATGAACAATTCAAAACTTACATTTGTACAATTCGAAAAATTTACTTTAAATGCAAATTGCAAAGACCTTTAATATTTATGTATATTGCCTTGTAATAATATTTCATATGCAATAACACAAATATATTTATATTTTTTTCGAATTTGAACCCATATTATTGAGTAACCCGTTAAACACAAACATATATATATTTTTTTATAAATATTTTGCAAATGACAAATAGTAAAATGGAATTTTAATCGTAAGCAACTAAAACAGAACGAATGTGTTTTTGTGTGTCTGCAAACAATTCATAGGCCACAATTCATTGATAAATAAATTTCATTGATTAATACACACTATGTTTTTTCTTTTTTAATTTATTATTATTATTATTTTTTTAATTAATTAAACGTTTCATGTTATTTTGCTATTATTTTGTTGTATTTTTAAGTGAATTAGTGTATCAATTAATGCTAACAAGTAGAAGACAGTCTGTAATATTTTCAATACCAAACAAACCCTATATACAGGGAAATCACAATATGATCTAAAAAACTGGGTTTTATGTGCATTTAATATGCAGTAAAAAGTGAAAATTTATAATTTAGAGCATCTAAAAATATATAAACGTGCTAAAATTAACAAAAATTTTGCTATTTTAAAGTTATGTTTGTTACACATACGACATTTCGATATGCGTTATTTAAAAATATTATTTTTACAACATAATCTTTCTACACCCACTTTTGACTCAGAATCACTTTCGATTTAAACATGTCCGTCCGTCTGGTTGGCTTGTGCGCAAAGTACAATTTGGTACATATGACATTTTGTACAAGAATGAAGCCCATTGATTTTGGTAAGGATCGGCCCATTATTTCACCTAGCCCTCATACAAATATTCTCCCGGAATAAAGTTTTACATAAATCCGTGTGCCAAATTTCAGATCGTTCCATAATTTACCATGGCTCTCATATAAACCTCTTCTTCGAAAATAACTTTAACATGTATTAATCCCATAAAAATGTTAATATCAGTTTAATATTCAACACAAATAAAATTTTTATAAGTATAAAAGGCAGTGCAAAATTTCATGATTCATAATTGACAATAGCTCCCATATAAGACCCAATTTCGGGAATCACCAAAAAGTTCATAAATACATGTGAATCTTAGTATCAACGTATTATTCTGTGTTAGTATTGTTTATTTTTCACTTAATACAAGTAAAGATACATAAATGGGCATGACCGACTATACCTTTTTCTCTCGTTTTTCCTTTTTATATAAGAGCTCAATTTCATGCAACAAAGTTCCAGAAAATATGTGGTCTTTAACTTGCAGATATCGCTTTAAAAAAAAAAAAAAAAACTAAAGAGTGCGTAATTTTTTTAATCTGTATGTGGCCTACTTTGAATATAAGCCCTTGATATAAAATATATTAACTGAGTTATTTCCCAGCAAAAACTTTGCTTGCCATGTGATGAGTTAAGAATCTTATATAATGACTTTTCACTACATACACATTAGATGAACAACTCATTATTTTGACACGGTGATGTCATTAGAGGCATAACTTATTATTTTAAAGTATTGCCGAAGCCATTATTAGCCAAATGAATAGTAATTACTTACATTATTTCCTCCCCAAAATGAAAATGCTTAATGTAAAATATAAACTAAAATATAAATTTTAAGGAAATAGTTTTAAGGAATAATTCTATTTTCCTCCTCCAAAGCTTTAGTTGGATCCGCGCCTGATCGCTTATAAATATTATATATTTTTCATTATATTTTAGATGTAAGACTTGAAAAATTCATATAAATGTAGAATTACTATATTTTACTTCAAATCTGTGTCAATTGAGAAATATTGAAATTTATAATATGTATATAGAAGAATATATTATAGAATATTATGAAAATGAATTTAATTTCAATCTGTAACACTCTATATCATACTAGAAAATAAGTTAAGGAAGTTATCGTCTCTACCACTACTCATATAAATGAATACCCAAATAAAAAACTTCTATATAGAGACATCGATGAATAAAAATTCGATGTTGTGTTTTTGTTTGAATATTTCGTTATTGTCGTAAAACTAGAAGAAAAAATAAAAATCGAAACGTAAAAAAGAACAGATACCATAGACCATGGAAAGTAGTGCTTTAGGAGCTCTTAAATTAGTTTAGAAAAAAAAATAAATAAATAAATAAAAAACACACACACAACACCGATGTGGGTGGTAAAAAAAAAAATTGCTGGGTTCGGCACCACCTAACGACGATGGCAACGACGCCACCATCATGCTTAATAATCGAATGACGACGGCACGTACTATTTTGCAAAATGCGGTCGACAGCCAAAATAAACAAAGATTTTTTCTGTTGATTTTTATATATTTGGTTTTGGTTTTGGTTTTTTTGTTTTTTATTTATTATTTATTTTTTTTTTGTTTTTAATTTAAACATGAAAACGATATCTAATGAAACCAATTATTAGTCATTTCCGTTGGTCGTTTGAAATAAAATCAATTATGGAAACAAAAAATTTTTTTTTTTTTTTTGACAAGTTTATTAAAAAACAAAATGTGTTATTTATGATGGACTTTGTTTTAAAATATGCCTGTCATGTTCAACTATGTATGTCGGTCTATCAATGCTGACATAAATATTGAAATACTTTTTTTTTTTTTTTGTTCTTTCAAGGAATTCTATTCCCTACTTAGTATGTTTAATGCCAATTGTTTGTACTTATGAGATTAAATGAATTAATAAATTACTTAATATTTTTTTAAGCTTTTGTAACTTGTTACTATAATTTGGGTAATTGCATTTTCTAAAAAGACTAATATGAATGTAGTTTATTTTACTTTTTTTTTTTAATTCCACAGATCAATTATTTGGTTAATTTAATTGTTTAATTGAAAAGAAGATCATAATTTATATTTTGCATTAAACACATAATAAAACAGTTTTAATTCACTCAATTATCTTAAAATTAAGACCTATTGAACCTTTAAATATATTTAAAGAAACTTTTCAAATGTAAAGTTTCAATTTAGTTATTTTATATGTTATTTTTGATTGCTGAATCACATGTTTTTATTTATAAGAAATAGCAGTATAGTGCGAAGTGGAAATGTTTACAGTACTTAACTTTATAAGCATTTGAATTAAAAAAAAAAAAAAAAACTCCCCAAAAAAAACTTTGTCAACAAATTTTTAGGAAAAATATCATGAATAATGAATATTTTTCTGAAATAATCTGAAGGAAAACAAAGGGTTTTCCAAATTAAAATAAAAAATGTACTTAGGTGTTAAATTATAATATTTTCCAGATCTTAAATCAATCAAAAAAGTTGATAGTTTTTAAAAAATTTTAATAGCCGATTTGTCCTTTTAGTAATATTCTCCAAATAAAAGAAGCATCTGGTGTGGTAACATCTTTACTTTATGTAATCTAGTTCATGTACAATTGTATGTAGTTCTAATTACCATTACAAGTAATTGTAATTTTTAATTCAATTCGAAGTTAATTCGAAATGTGTATACATAAGAATGATTATAAAACGTTAAAAGTATACAAAATTAGCGGAAATAAAAATCGTACGTTGAATTTTGATAAATGCATATTGATAAAATTTAATAGTTAAGGATTTAAGACGTCAATTAATTACAATTATTTTCATTTACATTGTAATTGGAAATTTGTAATCAAAAAATTAAAAATATTAAATTACAATTACTTGTAAAGTAAATTATTTGAAACACCCAACCCTGCCAAATAGCTTTTAAGTGGTCGAGCAATATGATGGTTTTAATAGCACATAATACATTACACTCTCTCGATCCGTCTGGGAATCGAATACGATATTTTTTATTTTTTGCTTTGCACAAATCGTCTTTATTTTGGAACGTATTTCAAACTTTTTTCGGCTGAATTTTTCGTTATCCTCCTCATTACTACACTATTATTTTTTCACCGTTTGCTTAAAAAAAAAAATAATGAAATAAAAATATTTAAAGCTTAAAAAATTTTATTGTTGATCGAAATATCTGTGTTGAAGTCAATGTTTCATGGCCCCTAGTAACCTATCAATTCTTTCTGCACAAACATATCTACATATCTATTAGCAAATTTACCTTTATAACGTTTGCAATTTTATTTTGTATTTTTCTTCATTCATTTGAAAGAGAAGACGAAAACATAACAAAGCAATAAAACCCCATTGTTTTCTGTCTACGTATGTATGTGTGTATGTATGTATGCGTGTATGTATGTATGTGTGTATGTATAACGTTTCACAGTAAGTATCTTAATCTACGACTATTTCATTCATAAAATTTACAAAATCTTTTTTAATGAATTACAGCTGTTGTTCAACTAACGAATATATAATTGTATGAAACTATAATATTATTTTAATTTTATTTATTTCTTTGTTTGTTTTCAAGCAGACAAATACTATGTATTGGTGTGTGTGGGTGATGATTGCATGGTTGTAGGTAGCAAAGGTTTACATTTTAGCATGCAATATGAAAAAAAACATACTGTTTTCATGAATGAATGAACAAATGCGGTCAAAATAATACTGTATATTGTCTTCGATGGTAAATTCATAGTAACAGCTGGACTTTAGAAATGCAAACATACATACATACATACATACATACATACATACATACATACATACATACATACATACATACATACATACATACATACATGCTTACATACTAGGGTATCCAATCGATTAACCGCCATTCGGTTATCCGATTAATTTTGGTCGAATAATTGAAAACTGTCTATTTTCGAATAACGAATAAACCGAATAATTTATGTCGAACAATCGATTAATCGTAATCTAGTTTTTTGATGTTATAATTTAATAATTTTTTTTGTTTTTATTTTAAATTCAAATTTATGTCAACATCATTTCTAAATTGAATAATTTCCAGCAAAGATTTTTACTTCGAATGTATTATTACACACTTAATGTCTTGTTCTAAGTAAAAGTGTCAATAACACATAAATTCACTCTTCATGACTTTCTTATCGCTAAATAGGTATCAAAAATGGAACATTTATTAGAATCATCCGATCCCATGTTTAGATTATTACTTATTTCTCTGAATATTATTTTTTACTTGGACATTTTATTTAACAAAATGCGACATTGAAAGATTTCAATTTTATAAAATCTTGAACTTGTGACAATATTATATCCCTTGGATCCTGCAAGAATAATAAGACTGTGAAGATGCCATTATATTTATAACAAGATAAAATTCTGACACATAAAATAAGAAAAAAGTTTAAAATACTGATTTATTAAACATGAATTTGAACAACATTTATAATATTATACGTAAAGTCCATTTTTTTTAACAAATGGATGATAGATCTATTAAGATATGACTATTTCAATAGATAAAATTTTATAAACAGTATTATTTATATGTCTAATATGTATTACAAAAACAATTCGGTTAATCGAATAATTTGGCATTAATCTGTTATTAACCGATAAACTTAAAATCTTAAATGATTATTTGTCAAATAAACCAAATAATTTGAAACCCCGATTAATTGGATACCCTAATACATACATATGTAAATGTTTTCAGTTTGTTTATACCATTTTAATTATTTAATTATACACAAAAACAAAAGAAAAAAAAAATATTTCAAATTATTTTTTTAATAAAATTATTAAAAATCTTCAGCTCATTATGTTTTTTATTAATAAGTAGTAATAATAAAATCAATTATTGTAGTTATTAATATTATAATTTTGATGTTTAGAGCAAAATCAATTAAAATTGAATTAATATTACAAATTTCGTAATTTGTTTTCATTCATTATTTTCAACAAAATCAAACATTAAAATAGAAATATATTTTGTTAAAAAATATTGAACATACATATGTATGTACGTAAAAACCTCTTCAAATAGGAAAAATTATAAGATCAAAGATTTTTGTTAATTAATTAATCTTATTGCTTTGGCAAAATTAATAAATTATATTAAATCTGAAAGTATATATAAACAAGAGTGATTGTATTTTATGTAAGCTTAACTTATGTAAGAAATCTTAAATTTTTTATTAAGATATTACTATATAGATAATGCACAAAATTTGTATTTATTTATAATGATAGTAACATTCAGACTATCACATATGTGATAAATACAATAACAATTTTCAATTTAGGAAAAATATCTATTTACACCACCTACCTATCTATTTATCATAAAATTCTTTCCATAAAAATATGAATGAATAAAAATAATAAAATTAAAAAAAAAAAAAAAATAATAAAAAAACTCCTACTAACCAACCGGTAGTATTATAACCATGTTTGTATAACAAGTTACCATAAATGTTTGTTCGCTTTTTACAATGTATGTATTTCTTAATAAAACCATACGTCACATATGGTTGAATATAATATAATTTGAATATGAATTTGTATTTTATTTACATGGCATTATTTAAGTATATAAAGTGTGTGTGCAGATAGATATGTTTCGTTTGGTATTTAGACCTCCAATGAAAGTCATATCTACTTCTGAGACTTTAAACTTCTCGCTTTAGGGATTTTTTTTTTGACAGCTAGCTAGATTCCGTAATTTCACAATTTTAAGCTTCTTTCTTAAAGCTTTTTAAAGTCCAGAGGAGGAAAACCAAAATATACCCTAAAATGGATTTTAAGCGCATTAAATATGCAGTAAAAAAGATTTTTTGATAGGTTTTTAACAAAATTATGCTTTTCATTAAAACAGGGTTTCATTAATATTTCAACGTTATAAAAAAACGCAAAACTGAAATTTATCAACCGTGTGGATATTTCGTCCCTAATTGAATATAATTCTATACATTATTAATTCGAAATTATCAAAATTATCACATGCTTTTATGCAAGCCAAGCTCAGCTCAGCGATAAAACTTTTAAATTTATTTTAAATAAATTTCGAATATTTATTATTTGTTTTTCATTATTTTACAAAATCAAATTTGAACAGCATTTAATGAGTTATAAAGAAGTTATCATTAAAATGACAAAATAACAAATGTGCATTAAAATTCGGAAATTGTAAAAATATGTCGTAAAATATGCAAAAATATGCACGTACAAATAGATGACTAAATTATTTAATACTCCTGAAACGAAAAAATATTTTATCGATGGCATCATTCAACATTCATTTCAATTGCAATTACTTTTTCTAATTCGTTAGAATTCATTCAAAATCAATTTGATTCAAATATATTTTAAATGAATTGCAATACACTTTGAAAAATTCGTTTGAATTACAAACGAATTGTAATTCATTTTACAAATTCACTGAATAAAAAATGAATTCCAATTAATTTTTACTAAATACATTTGATTTGATTTAAATTTTATTCAATTGATTTTTTGTTATTTTAATAAATTAATTAAAATTAATTTGATTTAGCACAGTGTTTCCGAAGCGGATTCAGCAACTGAGAATAGCGTTAAGGCAAAATATGTTCAAAGGAGCGTTTAATTCAATTTTTTTTTTGGTGTTATAAATCAATTTTAAACTGAAATAAGTTCCTTACTTACTTTTCAATCACAATAAAAATCAAATGTAAATATAAAAATGTGATATCCGATTCTCCGGAATTTAGCACAATTTAACAAGGGGTATTTACGGGCGGGCATTTCCCAATTTAATGTAAATTTGTTGCATAGCAAAAAATGTGAATGGCTCCAAGAGGTGCCTTTCTGTTGCGAGGCACACTCGTAACGCTATTTCAGTGAAGCTAGAGTATAGCGTTATCAAAGAAGGTTTCCAAATGACATTTAAAAATCATTGTGGCGTTTTAAAGATATTAATTTGCTAAATCTTAAGAAATATTGGTGTTATAAATCAATTTTAAACTGAAATAAGTTCCTGTGTAAAGTTTTACTTCCGAAAGAAATATAATTTTACTAAAAATATTCATCAGCGGTTTTCATGGGCCAAGACAGCGATGTTTTTAGTATAATATTAATCATCGAGGCACTTCTAGCTGATTTAATATCATACATCCAAATTTTAGTTTCAAACACTTTTTTTGGAATTTTTGACTTTGGGTGGAGCGCTTTCATAAAGCGCGCTTTTGTTAAAAGAAACAAATTCACATTTTCTAAAGTACAAATGTTTGTTAGTAGCCAAATGTGTTATTGTTATAAAAGTACTTTTGAAAAATAATTCAACACTTATATATATGTTAATTTTAATTTTGTTACTTATATTCTGCACAGTACTGTATGTATATATGTAAATACATATATGTATGTATATATATAGTAACAAAAGTGTATAGAAATCAGTGAGTAAATGAATGAACAAGTTAAACGAATGAACGTATTATACACATTTATGAATGAAATTAAGTGTTCAGCACTGTTGACGGACTTGGTCTTGCCATTATTATATGCATTATTCATACATACTTATTGGCTGACATACACACAGCAAAACAAACAAATATGTATTGTCGTTTGTACTCTACTCGTTCTTCTGTATGAATGAAAATTAAAAACAAAAAAATAAAAATGAATTTAATTACATTTAATCCCCTAAAATATGTTTAAATAGTTTGTTTTTTGAGTTTTTATAATTTATTTATTTATTTATTTTTTTTTTTTAAGAAAATTGTGGTTTCGTAAAGTTGAAGTTTGTATGGAAAAAAAAAATCAAAGAAGGGAGTATGAATAGCTGATTTGTTAAGAAATGATCTTTTCAATTCTTATACCAATAATTAGTTTTAGGGTTTAAGTATTTCTATGTTTCCCCTAAAAGCTTTATTTACTTGTACTATCAACGGACGATACGTAGTACTATTACTAAAAATAATAAAACAAAAACGCAAAAAAATAAAAATTCAACAGGAAGAATTGCTTCCGTTGCGAAATGTTGTGTTGTATATTGAAGTTGGTTTTTTCGGTCTAAATCAAGATCGTCAATGTTGTTGTCTTCTTTAATGTTTGCATATTTTTCCCCTCGTTCTTATTTTTTCCTATATATGTATGTATATAATATGTATGTATGTATGTATGTATGTATGTATGTATGTATGTATGTATGTATGTTTTTTTTTTATAAAATCATTCTACATAGTTATACGTTGTATATGGGTACAGTGAGAAAGTGTTTAAAATACTAACTGGTAGCGATTTAGCTGCGGTAGTCATCGGCGTCGTCATCGAACTTATCCATTTGTTCTTATGTTTTTTTTTTTTTTGCTTAATTGGAAAGTATTGCGGATATCCGCACATTTACATTATTATTGGGATAAAATTAATTTTCAATTGCTAATAAATTACAATCAAAGTCTAAAATTTGCTGAGTTTTTTTTGTCTTTAATTTTTTTTTTGTCGTTTTTTAAAACTATTTTTAAGACTTTGTTTTAAAGTTTGCTGGTGGTATTTATGTAAAAAATGTTTGAAATGTCAATGTACAGAAAAAGTTTACATAATAAAAAATTGTATCCAGCCCCCCATAGGTAATATTTTATATAAATAAATATTTTTTAAATGAGTCTATATGTCTATGTTATTGTATATTTGTACACACGCACACATATTATTCATTTACCCCCACTGTTGTCAAGTGGATAATAAATAGTGTGACAGTGACGGTGCTGATATTATTTGTGTCAATTAAGTTAATTGTTTATTGTACAGTTTTGGATGTCTTAATATTTAGAAAAAAAAAAAAATATAT
>MINK01042684.1:288-13191 GCA_001735545.1 Phormia regina
TTTTTTTTTTTTTTTTTTTGTACAAAAAAAGTTCATTTTAATTAATTATAAAAATACATCTCTTTTATATTTTGCTTTATTCCTATAGCTAAATTTACCTATTTTTTGTGGTTTTCCTCATTTTGAGTCATAATAACCACTTGCTTTCATTTTCGCATCATTGCAATTTTTTTTGCAACACAATTTTTGCAACAAAGCTGCAATAAACATGATTTTTTTTTCTTCGTAATGAAAAACAACCAAAATTGTTAAAATTAGACACATGTGTCTAATTTGGCTACTATTATGACCAATTTTGTAAAATTAAAAAATAAAACCACAAAACTAAAGAAAAAACATACAAACTGGTGGCGGCACAATGTTAATGTAAACAACAATTTTTATTTCTGGCTTTAGATTATTTTCAAAACACTTGATTTTTTTTTTCTGATTTCCTTCATTATTTTCTTTATAATTTGTTGGTTTTATTTTGGTTTTCCTAATAGAAAATTTAAAAATAATGTAAATAATTGAAAACTAAAAGACGCAAAAAGCGAAGTTCACTTTTGGATTCAATATAAATCTTTTAAACATTTGTTGTTGTTACATTTTTTTCTTCACATTATATGAATATTGTATTATTTTAATACAAAAAATTTCTTTTTATTTGTAATGTGTGTAAATCATGTGATTAGTCATTTAGAAAAACTATAATTGTTACAGTTTAGCTTTATTGTTTATAGCTTTTTGAATTTATATTTTCGTTTAAATGAAAAGCGAATTATGATTTTATTTTTTTAGGAATATAGTATTCTTTTTTTATTGTGGTAAGAAAATTTATTTTTCATCAGTTACGGCAGTAAAATAAAAACACAAATGTTTTGTTGATGATGATTTTATATAAAGTTTTGTTTTTCTTACAGAATGATGAGTGACACTTAAAAGTGATAGTAAAATTGGTGTTGAGCTTATTAATTAGATAAATTTAAAAGAAATTTTTTAGAAGTAGAAAATGAGAGGTAGACTAATTATAATGATAAAAAATTATACTTATAATTTTTTTCTGATGGGATTTAACAATGACCATCCGTCTGTCTATACATGATAGTTTATCACTTCTTAGCACTCTCGATTAAACATTATTTATACTTCATATAAATGATCTACTGAAATAAAGTTTTAATTCTTAAAACTGCCTTGACTAAGGGTCTATATTTTAAAATTCAAAAGGAATTACTTTGAAAGAAATTATATGTTCAATTATATCATAAAACTTAAGTCTAAGAAGAGATGTAATTTCCATGTTAGTGCTTTGTAAAATTCCATCTGAATCTGAAGCGCTTTTTCAGTAACACATCTATTCATTTAAAAAATATGACACACCACAAAAATTTATTTCTAATATTTTATTTATTTTAAATATTTTTAAAGTAATTATACATTTTGTTTCATTTTTAATTAATTTTATTACTTTTTTTTCAAACCACCTGACCTTAAAACAAAAATCTTCAATACTAAATAAAAAATTGAAAACAATAAGTAAAGTCTACTTTTAGGCTGCTATAAAATAATTAAATTAATTAAAAGAGAAAGAATTTTGCCGTTTATTTTGAAAGTGTTCTAAGTCTTTGATATAGTTTTATGCTGTTTTTTTTCTCTTTATACAATAAAAATATAAACAAAAAAATTAAAAATACTCACTGCGTGTTTCTCTAACTGCGAACGAAAATTTCGTTCGACTAAAAGTATTGAAAATAACAATGAATTTCTATAATATATTTTTTTTTTTTCAATACATTCGAGAAACAGACAGTTAAAAAAATTTGTAAATTGTTGTGAATGGACTTAGAACACTTTTAAAGTAAACGACTCAATTAATAAATATATTTGTCTATAATATGTGGCTATTTAATTGAGTATAAAATAGGAGGAAATATTCTTAAACAATTTTTATATATTTCATTCATTCAATTGTTAACCACAACAACTACAATAAAAAATCATTGTTGCATTTATAAATACTTTTGGCTTAAACAAACAAATTTTGGTTAAAAAAAAAACCAATTGAGGTTAATTACGTTTTTTTCTTTTTTAATGCGTACAAATGTTAATCATATTTTTGGTGTTTTATATTTATACATACAAATTGCATTGTTTCTATTTTTTGTTGATATTAAAAGTGTCATTTACAAATCATCATAAATATTGAAATTCTTAGAAAAAGTTGGATTTTTTTAAATCTTTTGCGCCATAATACCACCTCATCAATCATGTCAAAATTATAATTGCCGCCAGTTTTCGTTGGTACGAAAATGTTAATATTTGTTCTTTTTTTTAATTTTATCACAAACATGTGTTAAATATTTGAACTTAAAAAAAAAAAATGTTCATGTTAATAAAAAAAAAAAAACAAAAAGAACAAAAGTTCAACTATTTGAAAAATTCTTGGAAAAATACTTTCTCTTATATTTACATACGTAAAATATGAATAAACATATTTATGAGATTTTTTCGGCTAAAATTAAGTGAAAAATATATATTAAAAATTTTTCTTGTTCTATTCGTGTTTTTAAACGTTCTCAATATTTCCCTTTCAAAAAAAAATATATTTTCCTACACCTCTGTTTCTTTTTTAGCATTCTTAAAAGTTGTGAAAAAAAAGAAAACATTTCTAAACAATTGTCTGTTCTATTCGGAGGCTATTAAGTGTTTTTATGCCAAAAGATTTTCTTGTAAACATTGAACAGATTTATTTAAATATACCTATACATACTCATAAACATGCAAGCATTTAAAAAAGTTTATTTAACCCCTTATTGGCTTGGAATATTTATAAAGGAACTTGTTTTTCATTAAGCACATTATCATTATGACCATATTTTTGAATTTATTTGCTAACTAACAGGTCAAGGCAGTTCTTTTTCTATCAACCGGATGTAAGTCGTATTCAAAATACATTGTATTTTTTCTTTTGTAGCAAACACGTGCAGTATTTTTTTTGTTTATGATGCATAAGTGTAAGTGTGTATGTTTTTGTTTAGCAATTGGTTATAAAATATTTTATAAATAGAAGAAAAAAAAGATATAAATACACATATTTTATGGCAAAATAATATTTGCAGTTTAATAAATCAGTACTTACTATTGTATTAGACTTTTTGATTTGATTAAGGAGGCGTGTTCATAAGGTGGATAACACAGGGAAAATAATTCTCGCGACTCGTAAAATTAAGAAGGTTGAATCCTATGTCGAAGTATATGTCGCAAAAGATTTATTCAATTTTATTAAAAAATTTTAAAATTTAACCCTATTTTATAAAAAAATTATAATTCTGTAAGAAATTGCAAAAAAAAAATCTATATTCTGAATTAATAATTTTAATTTTTAATCATTAAGATAAATATGTTGCAAATCAAACAAGACAATTTAAAAAGATATAAATACATATATTTTTTTAATTTTCTTTATTACTAATTGTGTAAACCATTTTTTAGGTACTGAAATTATATTCCTTTTTACTGAAAAAGGAACATAGTGGCTTATTTTATGATCCTTTTATTTAAAAAGGAAATGTGCTATATCATCCATTAAAGAGTATTCACCCATAATTTTATTAGAGGTTAAAAATGTGTGTTTTTTTTCAATAATTATGTATAACATCTAAAATATTTATCACTTATAATTTATATATAAAACTTTTAACTTTTTAATACTTTTAAACATTTCTTATTACTTCCTTAAAAATATACTGAACTTTAACGGAAAACAATTTTTAAAGAATGTTTTACTTTGTACATGTTGCTAAAATTAATTTTCACCTTTAACTTTCGATAATGAAACAACTCTTAAGGAAATTCCAACGCACTGATCACTTTTTGCTAAAATGACCTTGTTTAAGAAAACCCTCTCAATACTCTTAAGCTCTTAAATTAATATATCTCCGGCTAAGTTTTTTTTTTTTTTTTTTTTNNTAGATCTTTAAAGATTTTTTCTTTTGAAAATTTCGAAGAGTATTTCAATTTGAATATTTTCTTACCCTTAATTTATTTTTTGTATTTCAAATTATTTCAATAAAATTCTAAGAGGCCAAAGAGTTAAACAAATCTTAAGAGTTTATAAAATTGATCGAATTCGAAGAGCACACAATTTTTAAAATTTTCTTTTTTAAAAACTATTTTTCCTCAAAGAAAAACACATGAAAAAAAGAATTTTCTTGGCGAGAGTAAAAACATTTTGTGTTGGCGCTGTATTTTGCCAATTTCTAATATTTTAAAAACAGAAACAAAGTTTTTTGGTATTATTTTAGTATTGTGTAAAACGTGTCTAAATTCGTAAACGATAATAATTTTTGCGGTTTTTTTTAATAATAAAAAAAAAGAAAAAACAAAATCCAAATAAAATTTAATAAAAAAGTTTAAATATAAAACAAATTTTAATAATAAATATTTATAAAATTTAATCTTCAATAAAAATAATAATACAATTTGCAATTTGTGTGAATATATAACAAAAAATTTTAAATTATTTGTTTGTTTTTATAATGTTTTGCATAGAGGAAATTGTATCGTGTCTTTTCTAAGTGTAATTAAAAGAAATTTTCAAATAATTTGACAACCAAAAAAAAATCTTGAAAAACTGCAATTTAAATTTTTATAAAAGTGAATCATCTTCATTTAGTATAAACAACAACAACAATATAAATTATAAAAACAAACCGTGATTGAAATATTAAGTTTTATATAAATGAAAAATTGTTTTATTTAACTGTTTCATATCATTATTAAATATTGTTCAAAAATTATATGGAAAATGGCTAAATATTTATTTTATTAAAACAACTTAATATGTCTAGCTCAATATTATTAGCTATTTTATATATCAAAATTAATAAAGTATTATAGTTTATTTGAAAACAATTGACGCAAAAGATTAGCTGATTCTTTTTTTTTTTTTTTCATTTTTTGAAAATACAACAACACATATCAAAATAAAAAAAAAAAAAAAAACAAAATAGAAATTTATAAATATATATTTAAAAAAACATGAAATTTAAACATACAAAGGGGCTATTTTTGTCATAAAGAAATACCCTCTAAATTAAAATAAAATTTCATTTAGAAAAATATTATAAAATTTATTTCGTTTAGGAAAAAAATCTTTTTGTTTCGATTTATTTTCTTTTTTGTATTTTTTGCTTTTAATATTTCGAATGACAAATTTATTTAAATTTTTGCTGTTGTTGCTTTTTATTTCGTAATATTTATTTATGTTTCTGAAAAGAAATTTGTTTGAAAAAAATAAAAATAATAAAAAAATGTTTCGATTTCCTAGTATTTTACTCATATAAAAAAATATTGTACTAAAAACCAAAAATGAAAAAGATTTTCGAAAACTTGCAGATAATAGATAACAGTGAGGTCCAATCAATTAGAATCGTGACAGAAAACTTTGTTTTTTTTGGGATTGTTATACATATTTTGATTATATATCAAAAATCCTTTAATTATCTAGAAATGTACTATTATAATACTATTTATAAGCTATTTATTTCAATCTGTTTTTGAAATCTAAATCAACTAAAGTAAAGTAGGAAAATATACAATTGAAATCCTTTTCTAAATTAGACATGGAAAATTTCATGCACAAATTTACATGCACCTCTTATTCGCAATTATCAATATTGCTGTACGAAAATTTTTGGCAATATTTTATTTGAGATCGAGTTACTCATGAAAACTATTTGTTAGTGAAATTTATTGCAAATGAGACGTATGATGTTCCTATTTCCCTTCTTACGTTCATAGAATTAACGACCATGTGTATAAACGTAATATCACATGATTTCATTTAAGTCACTCAGTAACATCAAAAGTCATTTATGTTCTTATAATTTTTACCCACACTATAATTTCATTTTTCTATAGTTAATGCATTTCGATATTAAACAAAATATAATATTTGTTATTTTTATTTGATATTTATTCTGTGCGACGATGTTTTTAAGAACATTTTGCTTCCTAACAAAAAATGTATCTTCTCAAAAATTTTATGTTAAGACAGCAACACACCACTTAATTACTATTTAGTTTATTAAATATTATTCATTTATATTTAGCAGACTTTATTATTTATATTTATTTTGAATTTTGCCTCAAAATTTTCAATGTCAACAGTGGCCGCATAATAATCTAAATAATAACCCGTCAACGTCATCAATCACTTTTTCCTTCCAATTCAATCGTTTGAAGCGTTAAATTAAAAATGTCATGTTTTATTTTCATTATCATCATGTTTAATGATGAATGTGGTTATTTCATTTTTAAGGCATTTAGATAATTCGTTAGGGATTAAATAAGATTAAGAGTTTAATGAAGCAAATAATTTAAATTTTATTTTAAACAAATTTCTCTTAAAGTATTAGATTTCACTAATCAACTAGGATTGTTATATGTAACAGTTAAACTTAATCATTATTTTCCTATTTGACAATACTAAAAAAATAGGTGTAATAAAAAGAAATCAAATGCTAGTTATAATAAAAAGAAATCAAAAATATAGATTTTTTAAATTTATTTAGTGTTTTCCTCCAATAAATTATTGTTATATTTTTTCACCTCTTGTTTATTTCCACTACTTTTCTGACCTTCAACCACATAAATCTTTCAATAAATTGTTTTAAAACTTCCTAATCAGACTAAGTAATAAAATAAACATTTACACTTTACATTAAATTCTATATTTTTCCAATTTTCTTCACCATCATTACAATTTTGCTATGATCAACTTAAACAAAACCCCAAAGGGGAAAAAAAAAACACTCAAAAAAATTGTGTTTTTTTTAATAGTTGCAAAAGATTTTATTAAAAATATATGTATATACAAAATAATTTAAATTCATTCATATGTTTAAAACACTAATAAAAATTAAGAAATTTTTAACAGAAAATTAAAAGAAAATTTATTTGTTTAAATTTAGAAAAAATTAAATAAAAATAAATACTAAAAAATTTAACAACGTATGTACATGAGAACGTCTTTATAAAAAACAGAAATTATAAAAAAAATCTATCTATATTCTTAAAATAAACAAATATTAAAGATTCATCATAATAAAAATATAAATACAGAAATAAACAGAAGAAAGAATGATTTTCTTTCTTTTTTATTAAGAAAATTATTATAATAGTTTTAAAATGACGAACATGGTCGTCATTAACACTTTAATAAATGTATAAAAAATTAAATATTTAAAGAAAATTTTTATGAGATTTTAATAATTCTTATTTAAGTTTTGTTCATGGATATATAAAATAGTAGTATAGTAGGACCCGGATTACTCGTAACGGTCGGGACCGAAAGCATTCTGGCTAATTTTCCCTTTTAATTAAGTAAACATTTTGAGGAGCTTAGTTTTTAGTTATATAATTTAATTTCAATATAATTTAATAAATAATAGTTTCATTTTTTACGTAGTTTCTTAAAAAATATAATGATGATTGCTTTTTCTTTTTTAAATAAATATTTTCGTTAACTAGCTTTTCATGAATGCAGAAAACTTGCATTTTACTCATCTTATTCAAACGAGGGAATTTCTTTTGTTTTTTATTCATATTGTGTTTGATAGTTCAAAATCTATCGAGAAAAAAATATGCATAGAGTCCCGTATAATACAGGTAATCACGGTTAATCGATGCGAAAAAAAAAATATTCAATAGATGGGAAAAAGACAAACAATTACAAATTTTCTTTCACGGATAATCGAATTTGCAGATTAATCGAATCACGGACTAAATCTATAGTCCAATCTATAATCTTTTTTATCGTCCAATCTATAGTCTAGCTTTTAGTTAAACATATGGCCTATCTATAGTACAATCTGGAGAAGTTATGGGCAAAAACATTGTAGATTCGCGCGGTAAGAAATTTTAAAAAATGATTAGTCCAATCTATAGACTTATCTAGTCTTGTCTATAGCTCAATCTATAGTCTATGTAATCTATAGTTAAATATTTAGCCTAAAAAATATATTTCACCTATAGCTTTGTCTAAGTCCAACTATTAGTAAAAAAGCAATAAAAAATATAAAAGAAAAGAATTAAACAAATAATTCTATAGAAAATTTATATTTACTCAATGCCTTTCAAAAGAATTAATTATAATTTGTTCTTGAATGGAAAACTTCTCTTTAAGAATTATTTGCATATTTAATTTCTCTTGATTACTAAAAACGCTTGAATTAAACTAAAATTGAAGAAATTGTATTTTAAACATTTTACGATCAAATGTCATTTGTAATTGAAATTAAGTAAATTATATGCTCTAAATAGTTACAGTGCATCAAATATGCTGTAAAGACAGAAAATATTCTCTAAATTACCATAAATATGAACTTTAACCTTTTTGTAATTTTTTTTAACAAAAATACTATAGTATTGACATTGTAATAAAACACTTTATTTTAATAAAAAATAAATATTTAGACAACACAAAATCAAATTTGAAAAACTTTTTACGAGCTTTAACAAAAATTATGGTAAAAATGTTAAAATATGTTGTTAAATTAATAACAAATTAAATATGCACTTATAGTTACAAAATGGTTTATTTTTGCATATTTAATATACTTTGAATGTCAAAAATATACTGTTAAAGATAAAATATACACTTAAAAATCGTAGCCACAAAACTTTACTTTTTCAAAGCAGTTAAATAATTAATCGGTGGCCTTATTTAACTTCTAAGAAAAGATATGTGGTTTCCCCGATCATGACAAATATAGACGTCAAATTAATACAATGATTTATTGAACTTGAATTCATTAATCATTATTTTCTCTTTTTAATCAAATTAGTGAATATTTAAGAATAAAAAGATATAAATTTAGCTATTTTCATGACGTGTATAGATGTGAAAAATTTTATTTGATTATTCTTTTCTCTTAACAATGCTGAAATTATATAAAAGTATTTAAAACCTTAGAAAAATAAAAGAATAAAAATTAACTATTACAGAATTTCTTATTGTATTTTTTAAAGCTTATTTTAAAAAATAGTTGATATGAAGCAGTTAAAATAAGTAAAAACTTTTACAAATTAAAGAAAATTCAAATTTTTTAAAATCGTGTCAAATTAAAGAAACGGTTGAGAAAAATTGTTTTAAAGGGAAATGTTTCTAAAATGCAAATTTTGAGTTTAATATTAAATAAAAACAAATCTTAGAGAGAGAGAGAGAGAGAAAGCCAAAGAGAATATTATAAATATAGACACAAAAACAGAATATATAATAAATAAAATAACAATATGGCTACAACATTTTTAAATCGTTTTCAACGTGATAAAAGTGAAAAACATCCTCTCTTAAATAAAGAACAGCAGCAACGTACTGATTTAACAGCGGATACCGGAAATCAGTCAGCGAAACAAAATGAAGAGAATCGTAATGGCGATGAAGAGAATAATAACAACAATAGTACAACAAATCCTAAACAAAGAAGGCGTAGATCATATGTTTTTGCTACTCTCAAAGATGTTATAGCTTTGGCAAATAATGAAGATCCCAACGCAACAGCAACAACATCCACCTCCAACAATAGCAGCAGCATCATAAAAAGTAATAAAAATACAGAGACAAAACAAACCGAAGAAAATGATATACAGAAAAAAGAAATGAAGAAGGATAAATTAGAAGAGGAAGAAACGAAACAACAGCAGCAGCAACATAATCAACAACCTAGACAACAAAGACGTTATATGCGTAGTGCTACCGCGGCTAGTGTAACACAGTTGTTGTCGGATGGTTGTAATAATCTGTTGCAAAGATTTCGTCGTAATCCGAGCGAACGTCCTGAACAAAAAACTACTAATACACAACAACAGCAGCAAATACGGGAACGTGAACGCGATAAACAGCCACAACAAAAAACAAATCGGTAAATGTTGTTCATTCAAATCGAACGAAACAAATTTTTAATAAAACAAAAACTCGGTCAATTTAAATAAAAAATATATATTTATATATAATAAAAGTTATTTTTAAATATAAAAATCACAAATACAAAAAATATATTTTTAAACAATACAACCAATCAATCGTTTAATAATTTATATATCAAGTGTCTTTTTTTATAATGGAAAGAACTTAAGTGCATCATTACATTTAGTAATTTGTGGTTAATTATGTAAAAATCAAACAATAAGAAATTTTATATAAAAATTTCATTCAAAACTAATATATAAAGAAAATAGTGAAAATTCTAATAATAAAAAATTAAAATATATTTATATTCTACGATTCATCCATGAAACATTTGTTTTAGTATCATAGATATTATTTATGATGTTTATATTCGTGTTGTTGTTATTTTTATGTGTGGTTATTGTCTTAGCTAAATATAATTTGTTTTTATAAAAATAATTAAAATAGTTTAAAGAATTTTTATTCTAAACATTTACATAAAGTCCAATATGTATGTTTTATTTAATGCATCGTAAATTTAAATTAAAAAAAAAAGTAAACTTTTAACGAAAAAAATATTTAAACAGTTCATAGAAATTATATAAAAAAAAAATCGGTCAGTTGTTAGATGTTTGTATGTGTACATTTTCGTAAATGCCGCTAATTTCAGTACTTTAACAATAACAACAAATAAAGAAAACAAAGATAATCTATTTTTAAATCAAACATTTAATTTTCTTCTTCCCTCTCGTGTATTGAAAACAGAAACATAATAATATGTAGCCAATAAAAATGAAAATGCCAGATGTTTTAATTTTAACTATAACCTGATTCGAATAGATGAAATGACCGATATATCTTTAAATTTTAGAATGAAGGAAAGAAATATTTGAAGTATTTTTATAAGATTTTATACAATCTAATTCTAAATGATAAAATGTGTTAAAAATGGTTTTAATTTTTTTATGATTTGAATCTTATTCTTAAAATATGATTTTTTGCAAATATGCTAATAAAAACTAATGATATACGATTAAATATAATAATATATAAGAAACAATTTTATGATCAATTATTTTTATTAGATTTTATTTGGTTTTTAGAGTTCATTCAGATATAGATATTTGAATATATTTCCCAATTTAATTTTTCTTTATCTGGCAACATTGCATTATAGCATTTTAAATATTTTCTCCCTCTCTCTTAATAAAGTTTTTGCCAAAAAAGTAAGCGAAAACATTTTACAAAGATATATTTAAAAGAAAAGAGATCATTACTGTGCGTCACAATAATTTTATATTTTTTTATAAAAAAATTTAATAAAATAGAAGGAAATTTTAAATTTTTTTCATATTTAAACATCGTAATTTGGCCATAAAAACAATCCTTTACTAAGTTGAGTCATAATGTATACTTTATATTTTAATTTTTCAATCAACTTCTATGCTATTGGATTTTAAAAAACATTACATATTAACATATTATTGGTACGCACTGTATAATATATATGCGATCAACGTTTTCTTTTAAAACCACAATTGTTTTGAGATTTTTCTCAATAATATGATGATTCTCTTATAGTTTCTAGTAAGTTGCATTAAACAAAATTACATTCTCCTAAAGCTTTAAGGCAAAAAAGCTTTTCCTCTTTCTCTATTCTCAACAGACTACAAGTAAAATACACATTATTTGTCTTTCTTCTTTAAAGAAGAAAGTCAATTTAAAAATATAAAATATTTATTATAACAAAAAGTATTTATTGTAATAAATACAAATTTTTACTGCTGCGTACTATTTGTTCTGAAATTAACTTCTTAGATAGAGCTTTTCTTCATGCATACAAATAAATTTTATAAATATTTACTTGTTCTTTTTGTTTTCATCTCAATCTATATGTAACAATAGCTCGTAGAGTTCAAGGTTTTGTATTTAAATCTTATTTTCCTTATACATTTTTTTGTAAGCGTAATACTCTTACCCTCGACTGTAAATTAAATTAATAAAATGCAGCACTATGAACATCCGTATATACCCACATGTAAACTCATATTATATAGTGTAATAGGAGCATAATCAGACATACTATTTTATATTACACTTTGACAGTAAACTTTCAACACTTTGTGTTGCCGTCTTCTTATTTTTATTGTATTTGTATTAAATCTATGCTAAAATGTTTTATTTGTTTTACTTTTATATTAAATGTTGTAGAATATACTAATTAAGATAACTCAAAGTCTCTAGGGGTATTTAATTTATTTATTTTAATTTTCTTCTTGATTAATTTATTTTTTTTTTTTAAGATTATTTACATTTACATATTAGCCAAATTGTTTTAGTATTTAGGAAGTTATTTAATTTTTAATTCCGTTATTTTGTTGAGAGATATATCGTTTTATTTATTTTTTTAATGCGGAAATTGTAGCTGCGTACTAAAAGTCTCATATATACATAAATATATTGTTCCTTTTTATACGTTGACCATTTGGTATAATTATTTATAATGATCATACATTCTTTGGTTTTTTTATATATTAATTTTATGTATATTATAGTAATAAAAATAAGTATTTCATGGATGCGCTGACAAAAGTCCTAAGTGTTATTTTCCGGAAAATTATTTATGGGATCTACAGAGCAGTAAAGCTTGGTCCCTCAATTTTATTTTTTTAAATATATGAATTAGTTCCGATGTTATAAGAAGTATTATAAAGTAATTTTGTATGGCTTTCATACAAAAATCAAATTGGTTTTTCACTCTCCTAAAGAAAAATTGTTCGAAAACACATAGGACTTTTTACCAGCACACCGGCAATTAGTTCTTTCTTTATTTATGAAAAGTTCATTGTATTCTTTGTTTTTTCTTTAAGATTTTCTAGGAATAACGATTCTTTGTGTGTTTTTTTTTAAGTAAAAATTTTTACAGAATATCTGTATATTTAATTGTATCCAAATTTTACAGTTTTTAA
>MINK01042812.1:0-11015 GCA_001735545.1 Phormia regina
CGATCAATTTTCTTTTTGTATAAAATTTCCGGTCAATTTTTTTATAGAAAATTTACGATCAATTCATTTTTATAGAAAATTTACGATCAATTCTTTTTTATAGAAAATTTACGATCAATTCTTTTTTATAGAAAATTTACGATCAATTTTCTTTTCATAGAAAATTTACGATCAATTTTCTTTTTATAGAAAATTTACAATCAATTTTCTTTTTATATAAAATTTGCGCTCAATTTTCTTTTTATAGAAAATTGCCGTTAATTTTTTTATAGAAAATTTATGATCAATTTTCCTTTTATAGGAAATTTAAGATAAATTTTCTTTTTGTAGAAAAATAGAAAATATAATAGAAAGTTCACGATCAATTTGCTTTTTATAGAAAATTTAAGATCAATTTACTTGTTGAAGAAAAATAGCGATCAATTTCCTTTTTGTAGAAAATTTACGATCATTTTCTCTTTACAGAAAATTTACGATCAATTTTTTTATAGAAATTTAGAATCAATTTTCCATTTATAGAAAATTTTGTTTTAATTCAAAAAAAAAAAAAAAAAAAAAAATTTTTTTAATTTTTTTTTGAAAATTTTTTTTTAATTAAAAAAAAAAAAAAAAAAAAAAAAATTTGTTTAATTATTTTTTGAGAAATTTTGATAAATCTTTGTTTTTTATCAAAAATTTTCAATAAACTAATGAAATTGACATCACTCTCCTCATATGGTTTTCATTGTTATTGTTACCATTTGATAAATAATACTCTGCCCCACAAAACACCTTACAAACAAACAATGTTACCCAGGGTAACATATATTCCCATTGTTAAATTCTCAATATGTATCTTAACTTTAAATCATCATCATCATCATCTTTCTTATACTTTATTTTTTCTTCTTTCTTACTCTTCTTCTTGCAGTGCATTTGGTATGAGTGATAAAAGTAGTACAACCAATAGCCTACCGAATAGTCCTATACATAGTAACAACAATAATACGTCGCTATTGAATAACAACAATACCAGCCTTTGTAATCACAACATACCCAGCAACAACAATAATATCATCAGCAACAATAACAATAACAACAATCCCAATAATAATAACAACAATACTTGTAGTGCCAATCGTAATGTTGTCGATGATGACTCTTGTTTTCGCATGGACGCCGATACACCATTCGGTGAAAAGGAGCCAGATCCCGATAATATTAAAATGTTTGTTGGCCAGGTGCCAAAATCTATGGATGAGGCTCAACTACGCGAAATGTTTGAAGAGTATGGTCCAGTGCATTCAATAAATGTATTGAGAGATAAAGCGACCGGAATAAGTAAAGGTAAGTAATGAAGAGAAGAGAAGAGAAGAGAAGAGAGTTACAAAAATAGCAGGGGGTTCAGGTATTGGGTAACATTAAGCATAGAGGAACACTGATGAAAAAAAATTAAAACAAAGTTACAATTGATTGAGTTTCGTTGGAGGTAGCAACAAGAGCTAAGGATAATTTATTGTTTTTTTTTTCTGTTTTTGTTAAGAGTTTTAAAGAGAAATTACAAAAAACAAGTGCCAAGAAACGTGTAAACATTATTTATGAAAACAAATCTATTGGAGAGAATGAATATAAATTATTGGTAAAATTGAGTTTAATTTAAAGTTTTAACATGATATTTAATTAAAGTTTAATTTATAGATTTTCTATTATTAATTTACTTAAAATTGTATACAATTAGCCTAACTAAAGTTATATATTTCATATTTAAAACCAACTTTAAAATTTAAAACACAACTTGTTTCTGTTATAGCAACCAATCAATTATTTATCTATTTTTAGAAAACAAGTATCAAACATTTCACTTTTTTTAAAGAAAATATTCAATCAATAACTAAATGCAACAATTTTCTAAAGAATTTTTACTTGTTTTCATAAGGTACCAATTTAATCGATATCAATTTATAAATTGTCCTTATATGAACACTTGTTCTCTTGATAACTTTTCAGAGCAGACTTTGTTAAAAAGTTAAAATATAGAACGAACAACACATGCAATCATAAAGACAAGAACATAATATACTCTATTATATACTTATCTGCAGTATAGTTTTTTATTTTTTTATTTTTAACATGTACTTGTGGTGCGTGTGTGTATCTTTATTATGTCTGTCTCTGTTGAGCCTGAACACGTACAGGAAACGAATTAATCGAACTTAAATAAATCAGTATCCCTTGACTTAAACTTATAAAGATAACAAAATACAATAACACACACACATACACACTCAAACTCACACATGCCCAGCAACAAACAACAATGCACAAGAAAAGACAATAATGTTTACTGACATTGAAAAGAAGACATGCTAAGATATACACGCACGCCAGCAAGGATAACATACACAGCATGCATGCTTGTAGCTCGTTTTTTTACTTTCTCTTTTTTCCTTCTTTTTTTTTGTGCTCTATTTATTTCTTATTTTGTTTTGAAGGATCATAATCATGATATGTGTAAAGTTTGTAGAAATAATGGCAATGTGTGTACACATATATGCATGCATATATTATGTATGTGTTTGTGGCAACAAGGAATCCTGTAGAGATGCTACTTTCCTTGAATATTATAAAGAAATAAAGTAAACTACAATGGTCAAAACAAATAACAATAGAATTAAGTAAAAAGAAATAAGAAAAAAAAAGAGCAAACTGAGGGAGACACTGATAACAGAGCTTTCCAGGAATTTTGTTATTAAATTTGTTATAAAAATAAAAATTAACGAAAATATTTATAAAAATAATAAACATTTTCTACAAAAACAGCAAATACAAATAAAATTAGCGTAAGTGAGAATCTATATAAATATTTTATCCGTTGATCCAAATTTTATCCCCTTCGAGTCTTATCCTGTTTTCAACAGATAAATAGAATTAATGTAAAATTTAACAAACATTTACAATAATTTTTTTCTTTAAAGTAATTTTACGTAAATTTTTAATTTTATAGACATTTTTCGTTTAATTTGTTTTACGGTAGATTTCATTTTTAAAAGAAATTTTCGTTATTCTTTCAGAATATTTACGATAAGTTTTCCTTTGATACGAAATTTATGGTAAATTTTATTTTGTAGTAAATTTACAATAAATTTCCGTTTGATAGGAAATTTGCGATAAATTTTATTTTTATAGGAAAATTATGATAAATTTCCTTTTTATAGGAAACTTACGATAAATTTTCTTTTTATAGGAAATTTATGATTAATTTCTTTTTTATGGAAAATTTACGATATTTTGTAGGAAACTTACGGTCAATTCTCTTTTTATAGGATATTTACGATCAATTCCTTTTTTATATGAAATTCATTATCGATTATTTTTTTTATAGGAAAATTACGAATAATTCCTTTTTTATACAAAATTTACGATTAATTTTTGTAGGAAACTTACGATAAATTCCTTTTCCATAAAAAATTTACGATCAATTCCATTTTAATAGAAAATTTACGGAAATTCTTTTTTTATACAAAAAGTTTTCTTATTATAGGAAATTTACGATATTTTTTTTATAAAAAAAGCTATAAATTTTCTTATTATAGGAAGTATATGATAAGTTTTCTTTTTGTAGGAAATTTACGATTAATTACCTTTTCATAAGAAATTTACGATTAATTCTTTTTTATAAGAAAATTACGATTAATATCTTTTTGACAGCAAATTCGCGATCAATTCTTTTTTTATAGAAAATTTATGATCAATTCCTTTTTTATAGGAAATTTACGGGAAACTATTTTTTAATAGGAAATTTACAATAAATTTTCTTATTATAGGAAGTTTATGAAAAGTTTTCTTTTTATAGGAAATTTACGGTCAATTCCTTTTTTATACGATCAAGTTCTTTTTTATAGGGAATTTACGATCAGCTCCTTTTTATAGGAAGCTTTCAATTCCTTTTGTGTAAGAAACTTTACGGTTAATTCCTTTTTTATAGGAAATTTACGGAAATTTTTTCTTTATAGGAATTTTACGATCAATTCCTTTTTTATAAGAAATTCAAGATCAGTTCTTTTTTATAGGAAGTTTCATATTTTATAAGAATTTTTCTTTATAAGAAATTTACTATCAATTCCTTTTTTATAGGAAATTTACGATAAATTCCTTTTTATAGCAAATTTGCGATCAATTCCTTTTTTATAGCAAATTTATGATCAATTCCTTTTTTTATAGCAAATTTAAGGGAAATTACTTTTTTTAATGGGAAATTTACAATAAATTTTCTTATTATAGGAAATTTACGATAATTTTTTATAGAAAATTTTGATAATTTTTGATAATTTTTTTATATGAAATTTATGATTTATTACTTTTTTATAGGAATCTTTTAATTCCTTTTTTATAAAAAAAAATTACGGTCAATTCCTTTTTTATAGGAAATTTATGATAAATTTTCTTATTTTAGGAAATTTACGATAATTTGTTTTAGAGGAAATTTACGATTAATTCTTTTTATTTATAAAAAATTTATGATCAATTCCTTTTTTATAGGAAATTTATGATCAATTCTCATTTTATAGGAAATTTACGATCAATTCCATTTTTTTATAGGAAACGTGCGATTAATTTTTTTATAGGAGATTTACGGAAATTATTTTTTTAAAGGAAATTTACTATAATTTTTTTTATAGGTAATTTAAGATAATTTTTTTTATTATAGTAAGTTTATGATGAGTTTTCTTTTTATAGGAAATTTTCAATAATTTTTTTATATGAAATTTATGATTAATTACTAGAGGAAGCTTTTAATTCCTTTTTTATAAGAAAATTTACGGATTTTTTTTTTTTTTTTTTTTTTTTTTNNTATTTTTTTAAAGGAAATTTACTATAATTTTTTTTGTAGGAAATTTACGGAAATTCTTTTTTTTATAGAAAATTTACGATCAATTCGCTTTTTATAGGAAATTTATAAACAACTCCATTTTTATAGAAAATGCATGTCAATTCCTTTTTTATAGGAAATTTAGTTCAATTTTCATATTCATTTTATAAAAAATTGCGATAAATTTTATTTTTATAGGAAATTTAAGATGAATTTTACTTTTATAGGAAATAATCTTAATAAATGAATTTTATAGATAAATTTTCTTTTTGTAGATAATTTATGATAAGTTATCTTTTTATAGAAAACCGAGTTAACTGAGTTTTCATTTCATAGAAAATTTTCATTTAATACTCTTTTCGTAAAAAATTTTCTTTGAATTCTCTTTTTAAAGAAAATTTTCATTGAATTATCCCTTTCATATAAAAATTTTGTCGAATTTTCTTTTTCAAAGAAAATTTTTGTTACATTTCATTTATAGCTAATTTTCAATAAAAAGAAAATTTTGGATGAAGATGCCTTTCCTTTAAATCCCTGCTTAGTATACACTTAAATACATGAACTTGCTACGACAAAAACAGGGAATCAAATATTTTTTTTTTCTCAGACGAAAAATATTAGTAAATATAAACATTTTTCTTCTTGTTGTTTAAAACAAAACAACAACAAAATGACATAAGAAAATTGTTAAAAAAAAAGAACAAATACCAACATGCCGCTCGAACCCATACTTATGTATAAAAGAAAATAAAAGTTTTATGTATTTGGCAACACACAGAGCGGAAAATAATTTCCATAGATAACTTGAAAATACAATTTAATAAAAAAAAATAACAAGAATAGCAACAAAAACTACAACAATATCTATTTACATAGACACATGACTATATAAACCTTAGAAGATTTATAAACTTTTTTTTTCCGATACGATTCATTTCCTTTACTTTCCATATCATTCCTTTCGATTCTATTATATCGTTCATACACTTATTTGCTGTTAGAATTAATGGCAAGTTTAACAAAAATAAATAAACTACAACAACAGCAGCCAGCAGCAAGAGCAGGAGAGGCATGAATAACAAGAAAAAGTTTCAAGAGTTTATTTGAATGAAAATGTTTAAGATGTGTTTTGTTATTTTTTTTTTATAAATATTTTTATTATAAATAACAAAAAACATTTGGAATTGGTAAAAACCAACTACTGACAATATAAAAATTAAATCTTAAAATGTATTGTTAGACAAATCAATAAATCGATACAAAAGCTAGACGGTGAGATAGAAAATGTAAAGTAAAGAAATATATTATTTTTATAGAAACTTGACTGTAAATAAAAAATATTTCAAAAGTTTCTTACAAATAATAAAAGTTACTTAAATAAAAAAATAAATCCAAAGCTTCCTATAAAAATCTTATTTATGTATCTCAACTTTCTTTTTATTAATTTTGCCCCACTGTTATTTCTATAGACATAGAAAATAAATTGAATTTTTATGCTTATGCCACGCAATATCCTTCATTGTATTCGTATTCATATCAATACATTAAACAACTGTAATACAATATCAAATTTTCAATACATTTGATACAGATACAAAACTTTCGGAAAAAGAAAAAAATAACAAATAAATTTAAAAGCTGTTGGAGGTGTGGAAATGTATCTTTGTATGCATGAAAAACTACCAAAAAATAAATAAAATGTCAAGCCAAAAAAGTCTTTAAAGATTAACGCTCAACACCTCCTACTTTAACGTTTGCCAAAATCAACCAGAAGAGACCTTTAAATAAAACATTTGACACTAAAGTACTTATAACTCAAGCAAATAGTCCTTTGAGAAAATGTTTTTAAACTAAAGTTTTTAAAATTTTTATGTGGCCGCCATAAATCACTAAATGGGAAGTAATTTTTGTATCAAGAGAAAAGAATAAAATTACTTTGACATTTCCGGCAGAATTTGTTGAAAAATTAATTTTAAGTAGTTTGGGGACGTTTCGATAAATATTTATTTAAATAATTTTTATTTCAAATATAAAATGTCAATAATTTGGTTTTAGTGGAGGATTTTTGATAACTTTTAAATTATAAACAGCTTTAGGAAAAAAATTGTAAACAACTTTTAAAGAATTACACATTTTTTGAAACTAAAGAAAATTTTGTATAAATTTTTCTATAAAAGCAAAAGTTTAAAGCTATTTTTTGTGTTTAATATAATAGGATTTGTTGATTTCAATTTCCATGTCAAAATCTGTAAAATCTGTTCAATTTAAACTACATATAAATTTATCAATGTTCGCCCGAAAGTATGCTACAAAATTATTAAAAAACGTGACTGATCGACTGATTCATAATCTCATAACCCATAATTACTGAATCTCTTAATAGATTCAGTAATACGATGCTTTTAGAATGTGGAATATTTAGTTGGGATAAAAACTTAATATCTCCAAAACTACTATGAATATAAGCAAAGTTTAATATCAATCGATAATTATTTAAAAAATAAGAAGACAAATATCTGATACTATATTTGTCCTTTTAGGAAGAAAAAGAAAATAATAATAATAATTATTATTATTATAACAATATTAAGTAAAAAAATGTATTTTGGATAATTTTTTGTACGAAGCGTATTTTCTTAATCTAGAAAATAAACAAATAAAATTTTGATAGTGTTTGTAATTTGTGTTAAACTTTGTACTTTTTATACATTCGAAAGTTTAAGGGTTAAAAGTATATAATAGTTTTAATAAATTAATAAAACTTTTTATGCCCTTCATCACAGGTTCGTGTCTCTGTTGAAGTGGCGTTTTTGAAGCCCACCGATAACTTTCATATACTATATTTAGATATATTAAATGATTGAAAATCCTCACGAGAATTTTACTATTGAAATTCAGCAAGATCGGTTCAAAATATTTTTATATTTCTCTAAAATTAGTTGGTAATTTTTCAAGCGATCTGTAAAAATAATTTTTGAAATCGAAAGAAATTCCACATAACTTTTCAAATCGATTTAAAAAAAAAAAAAGTTTCTGATCACATACCAGAATGATTATTTTGTTGTTTACTTTTTATAGACAAGTAGCAACAGCAGTAATTTAATTATCGACAGTGGTTTCTGTTTATGTATGTAAGTTTTTTGTATACAAAAAAAAAAAAAATATATAAATATGGAATTATTGTTGTTGTTTATTTTTAAAGCAAAGCTTGCTATTTCAATGTTCGTAGTTTAAAGCATACGTTAAGGCGGAATTTTTATTATTTATTGGTAAGATGATGAAGGTTAATAAAGATTCGTCATAATCTTTTTGTATTTCATTCTATATATTGAGGCATATATTCGCATACTACTTTATTTAAAAATTTTTCTTATATCAATGAGTGTGGGGAATTGTACCAAATAACAAAAAAGCCAGGATTTTAAAACTCAAGAATAAATTTTCTGATATATTAAACATAGAAACATGAACGTAAGCATATGAAGTCTAAAAATTAGTGAGAATGGATTTGTGGTACTTTTATAAACTAATATATTTTTTGAATAAAATTAATTTTTCGTAAAAAATATTTGAAAAAAAGATCCTTGAATAGAATTTTGTATTAATCTTTGTACGTTGTTTTTATTACTTTTTAAAATCTCAAAAAAATATATATCTATTGATACTTAAAAACTAGTGAAAATGTACTTTCTTAAAAGTGACTTCCGTTTATTTTTGCTGGGGTTTATATAAGATTGAGATTTCCACAGTTTTCGTTAGAGAAGATCATTGTAAAAAATAAGAAAATTATTTTATAATTGGCGAGATATGCTTGAAAAATTCAGTTTTCAATTTTATGAGGATTCTGTTTATGCTAAGGACTTTGTTTTGGCAAAAAAAAAATCGTATAATTTTGTTATATTTTTTTCAATAAAGAAAATAAAGAAAAAGATTTTTTATTTTTATATAGATCGATAACGAATATTGAGTTGAATTTAAAAAAAAAAGTATTAGTTCGAAAGTCCACTTTTTTTTAAACGAATGGGTGATAGAACTACTAGGATATATCCTATGTTATTAGCATTAAGTGTATAAATAACTATTTCAAAGGATTATAATTTAATAACTAGTGTTATTCATATGTTTAATATATGTTACTAAATCAATTCGGTTAATCGAATAATTTGTTATTAATCGGTTTTTAACCGATCAACTTATAATCTCGAAAAATTATTTGTCAAATAAACCGATTAATATGAAAACTCGATTAACTGGATACCCTAATAAATACACATACAAAAACATGTATGTTAAGCATTGTAATGTAGATTTACTAATATAAAAATATAGGAGCATACTTTAAGGCGAGCATTTTATTTCATGGTCAGATGGTGAATACAGATTACAACTAATGTTGTTGGTTTAGCCTTTTTAGGCTAAATCTAGCCTTTTTATTTTGCATTTAGCTTAAAAATATTCGTTTTAGCTTCTAGTTTTTTTTTCCTAGCCTTTTTTGATTCTTTACAAATTTAATTTCAAAAATATACAATATTTAACCATTTTTGTATATTAATTCGCACAAAATCTAAATCTAAATTTTTTATATTTCGCGAAAATGTTCGCCTGCGGCTTTTCATTCTAGAAGAATATTATAATTATTTAAAAAAAAAGAAAACTTTATTATCCATCGGGATTATTTTTTAAAGTCCAACCTAGCTTCTTTTATTCTCAAGTCCTGGCACCACTGATTACAACATATGTACTAAGGAAAAAATTTTGATTCAAAGGCCATAACTGTTGAGGTCAAATTTTAAATTGTGGTATTGAATGTGATCGATTTTTCTTTGGGTGTATATTGAAACATATGTATGACTATAACATATATATATGTATATATATATATATAAAGTTGTCAATAACCTAAATCGGTTGTTAAGAAAACTAATTCTAAGAATGTCGGACGTGTGCCTTTTTGAGAAATTTTTTCGATTGTGTTTTCATGTCCATGGCATGGAATCTTAGAATTTTACGAGTCGCAATTTATCGCAAAAACTAGAGTCAATTAAAAAGTGTAGTTTTAGCTTAATATTTGTGAATATCGTGTATCTGGATTGATCGCGAAACCCCAATGCCGCAGGAATTTTGACGACTTTGTAATTGCTAAAATTTTAAATAAAATAAATAGCTTTAAAATAAATATTTTTTCTTCAATTTATCAATAAATGTAACGCGGTTAAACCTTTAAAATCTTTTTCAATAAATATCAATGATTTTGTGAAGTTTTCTAAGTGACATGACCTTAAATGCATACTTTTCTAAATAATAGTTATTTCTAAATAATTCAATTAATTTATATGTCTTATTAATCTTTGTATAATCTCTTCTAAATAAATAATTATAACTGACCCACATTTTTTGTTGTTTTACACTAAAATAAAGAAAAAACACACACATGCATACCTTATGTTATATCTCATGTCTTAAACAAACATATCACATAACTCTTATAAATATGATATAAACAAAAACTAATAAGCAAAAAAGCAAAAGAAAAAATCCAGGGAAAATTTAATTAATTGTTGTGACAACAAAAAAATATTAATATTTTTGGTATGAGTTCAAAACTAATATGTTTATAAGTAAACAAAGATTATAAAGAAAAACAATATTTTCAGGGGCGTTTACACCCCACATTTACAAACAAATAAATTATCCCCTTAATATTAAGAAGGGGAAAAATTGAGTGCTGGAAAAGGTTTTGCAAGTAAGTTTTATAATACTATAGTAACTTCAATGATACTCATCATTATATGAAATATAATTTATTATTTACATAGAACTACCATTGCATTTTTTTCCATTTTCTTTAAAAGGGAAATTTCTGTAGAAATGTAAAGGGGATGTTTGTAAACAATTTATGGTTTTTTTATTTTATTTTTTAAAAAAATATAAAAGAAAAATATTTCTAAGAAAAAATATAATTGTCACAAACAGAGTTTTGTTGAGAAATTTATGAATATTTATTAAAGTGCAATTATTAAAAATATAAAATATATATAAAATTATTTATTTTTATGAAAAATTCTTCTACAATAAAGGATGTTTTAACATGACATTGATCACTGACTTCGATATTCTTTAAAAATATAATAAACCATCATATGAACGAAAAAGTACCACAATGTCC